>JASCZW010003452.1:0-25480 GCA_034211315.2 Aedes japonicus
TGACGAGGGGCGAGACATTGCTGATTCTCATCACATTTGACTGAAATGTCCTCCTTCGTAAATTTTCAATATGGTCACCCTAGTAATTATACGGTTGTACATAAGTCTTTATTTATTCTTCTTAATTTCAGTGAACCTATTTTTTTCTTATTTGAGGTTATGAAAACAAAAACACCGTGAAATACAAGCAAATTGGAGTAAGCGATAAAGTCAAAGTCTCAACAATAAGCTTGAAAAACATAACTAGACATTAGAAGAAAAATTGGTATTTTCCATTTAATTCCAACTACCTTTGCTTATCTTGACAGATACGCGTATTTCATCTACAATGTGCAGACTTCTTCAGTGTCTCGTACTTATAACTCGACTTGGAATTTGAAAAACATATTTATTAGAGAAGATTTCAAGCAAAACAATGCATTAGGTCCTAAGTAACACTGAGCGACTCTCTTTGTCGACTTTCTCTTTGGGTTCCTACGGCTATGTAAAAACATTTTCAAGTATTTTCAACATACAGTACTGTAGTATAAAGTGTGATTAAGTCGAAAACGTCAGCAAAATGTTTAATAGACATGCTATTAAACAAAGAGAAAGTCGACGAAGAGAATCTCTCGATGTTACTTAGGACCTAATGCATTGTTCAGCTTGATTTATCGACATTAGCTCGGGATTCTCGGGAATCCATTTCGTGTCATGGGTGGAAAGAAATTTTTCTTATCTAACGCAGGATAACGTTGGTTAATAACTACGGACGTCCAAATGGCATACGTATTGTCTCGAAGACATCCGGCACCGTTTAGAGTGCTGGCACAGGTAGACACCGTCGGAGGCGAAACATGTTCTCGCCGTCGGAAAAACCACAGGCTTCAGCGGTGTAGCAGTAGCTCGAAATGAAAATTGGCCTGTTGGTTGAGCTGAATCTGGTTGGGAAATAACTTGATTGCGTAGAACCCTTCCAGACTGACGAGGGGACAGAGTCAAATTTACCATACCCTAGAGGGGATTGCGCATTTGCAAACCGGATGGATTTGATTCGAACAGAATAATGTGCTACATCGCGTGCATTCGCTTACCGAAGGCCAGCCAGTTTGATTCACCGGCGGAGTTCCTCCCACAACACCGGCGGCTTGGGAATGACGATCAAGCTGCTACCGAGTTTGTTTGCTGCTGCACTGGTCTGGAACCCTCGAGGGAACCCCAGCAGATTACTCCAGCACATTTCGAGCGTGAAATTGTAGATCCGCTTGTTATCAGGTGTTGGATTGGCGCGATGTTCGCATTGCTTAACCTGTTCCTGAGTTCCAACAAAACGGTGTACGCATCTTTTCGCGCTGTGCACCGTACTTCGATCCAATGCTGTGATGTGGGATCGAAATCATAGCCGGTGATGACGGCACGGCATTGTTCGGTGTATCCGGCAGTGGCATCCAACGTCGAGCAGCTGTGATCATAAAGGCTTCGGGAGGTGTCACTCGTTGTTCGTAGCATCGGCTAAAACACCGATCGAAAGGTTTTCCTTCTGTAACATGATACCATGTCCCATTAAATAAATTATCCTAAAAATTGTATTTGTTTGCATGTTATGAGTTAGGATTAGAAATTATATTTCCTATAAAAATTCGCCTATTTACGCGCCGTCCGCTACCAAACTGCTCGGATTGCTCTCGAGCACCTCTTCCACCCATTCTCATGGGTTGGTCACCGTGGGTAAGAGGAAATGCTCTCGGCCGATAGCGAGAGAGCGAGAGGATAAATAGTCCAGCCCCATGGTGGAGGGTCTTTAGTATGTGAGACGGACGCGCGGAAAAGTAGTCGAGTGTTGGGAAAAAATTATAGATTGGCTTCGCGAGTGAAGTGTGGCCTGTGGAAGAGGCTAATAGAACAGCCGACCTTAAGAATAATCCGGGTTCGAAGTGCGGGAATCGGTGTTCAGGGACCATCATCCCGAATCCCTCACGCGGTGCCAGTGTTAGTTGCCGTCGAACCGGTCCCCAATCCCCTCCGATAGATAGTGTGTCTCGACCGCGTGGGATTGGGGGTACGCGCGTGTCCGACGGTCGTGTGTGAGCCGAAGGAGTGTAGTTGTACCTTCTTCGTGCTCCTAGCGTGTGGCCGTGTATACCGGTCCTGAACCGGCCGCTAGAACGACCCCGCTAGTGCCCACGAAAATCTAAATAAAACGCCGAAAAGTGTGTCCCGACCAAAAAATCTATTCTGCGTAAGTCGGAATCGAAATCCCGAAGGAAGTCTAAGCCCTCCGTACTAATCTCAATCCCGGCGACGATGCTGCATCCAGTTAGTGACGGCGCGGGCCAGCGTTACTCCCGAGACGACAGATCAGGCAGCTCCTGTGGGTCCTTTAAGGTAAGTTGCATTACCCTCATTGTTATACTTCTTAGCTCCGTCGAAAACACTAACAATTTTATCGCGTATTTAATTAAATACTTTACTTATTTTCAGGTATTTTTTTTTTTAACTTACTCGTTTATTTGTGAGGCTTAAGTGCCATAGGCATAACGGAGCCGAGTTCTTTTTCATTTTTATAATGACAATAACTTACTAACTATGTTAATTTTGGAAAGCCGAAAAACTCGCGGCTTGGTCGAGGTTAGGGATTACAATAAGTCGAGTAGGAATGGGGAAGTAGGAATCTTAACGTTAGCTTTCAACAGCAGGTTGGCGATGCGAAATTGTTGCTGTTGGTCTGGCGTAGATGTTGCGTTGCGTTAAGCTGTAACGATACAACGGAAGCGGTATTACGGGGGAGGGGGCGAGGTGGACATGTTAAAACAACAGCTAAGAGAGGATCAAACGAAAACATCTATTTGTTTCAAGAACTTGTAAATTAGCCCCATATAGTCCAAGTCCAGCTTACCCAGCACATCTCTAATGTCTTCCTTCTCTGGTTTCCCTCGGGCCCGTAGGGATGCGCAAAGATCAGATCTGGCAATTTCGAAATCGAGGCAATACCAGACAACATGGTTGATGTCCTGATAACCTGCACCACAGCCGCATTGATTGGTGTCTGAGAGCCCTATTCGATAGAAATGCGAGCCTAGCGAGTAGTGATTGGACATTAGACGACACATTACCTTGATAAAATCCCGGCTAATATCCAACCCTCTGAACCACGATTTTTTCGATACCTGTGGGAGAATAGAATGTAACCATCTGCCCAAATCCCCTGCATCCCATTTTTGTTGCCAGCTGATCAAGGCCTGTTAACGGAAAATAGCAAAAAATTCGTTGAAGGCGATTTGTCGATCATAAATATCGCCTGTCATAGCGCCCACCTTGGCAAGTGAGTCCGCTTTCTCATTACCCGGAATGGAGCAATGAGAAGGGATCCAAACCAAGGTGATGGTGTAGGAATTGTTTGATAGAGCACTTAAAATAGATCGTATTTCGCTAACGAAATAGGGTAAGTGCTTTGCTGGCCTCATCGAACAAATAGCCTGAAGTGAGCTGAGACTATCCGTAAAAATGAAAAATTGATCAGAGGGAAGAGAGGCAATTCGCTCTAATGCATAGTGTATAGCCGCCAGCTCTGCGACGTATACGGAGCAAGGATTTTGTAGCTTGAAGGAGGCGCTATGAATTTCGTTAAAAACACCAAATCCAGTGGAATCATTTGTTTTTGACCCGTCGGTGTAAAACTTACTTGAAAAAAATGATGGAATGTACTCCGAACGGAGTGGATCTGGTATTCCGCGAGCTTCTTGCTTCATGGTCAGATCAAAAACTACAGTAGAACTAGAGAAGTCTTGGGAGTAATCACGATTAGGAACATTCGAAGAAGGGCTCACCTCCAGAGTCATGTACCAATAGTACAGTGTCATAAACTTTGTTTGAGGATTTTGTTCGATTAGCTTTTCAAAATTTTCAATTACCAATGGATTTAACACCTCACAGCGGATTAGGAACCGGAACGATAGCTCCACAAAACGATCTGATAAAGGAAGAACTCCTGCTAATACCTCTAAACTCATAGTATGAGTTGAGTTCCTGCAGCCTAACGCGATACGAAGACAACGGTACTGGATTCGCTGCAGCTTCAGAATATGAGTTTTCGCGGCGGATTGAAAACAGAAACTACCGTACTCGAGGACCGACAGAATCGTTGTACGATACAGCTTTATCAGATCTTCCGGGTGGGCTCCCCACCATGTTCCGGTGATAGTACGCATGAAGTTTATTCGCTGCTGGCATTTCTGAATCAAATACTTAATGTGCTTTCCCCAGGTGCATTTAGAATCGAACCAGACCCCTAGGTATTTATAGGACGAACTTTGAGTTTTTGTTTTACCCATGAGTTGAAGCGGTATTTGTGCTGGATCACGCTTCCTAGAAAAAACAACTAACTCAGTTTTCTCCGGAGAGAATTCGATACCCAGCTTTACAGCCCAGGTAGACTAATGGCTGGCCCACAATTGATACGTTGCGAATGCGTTTAGAAGAAGAATTAGTATCTTCCATTTAATTCCAACTACCTTTGCTTATCTTCGACAGATACGCGTATTTCGTCTACAATATCTACAGACTTCTTCAGTGTCTCGTACTAATAACTCGACTTTGTTCAGTACGAGACACTGAAGAAGTCTGCACATTGTAGACGAAATACGCGTATCTGTCGAAGATAAGCAAAGGTTGTTGGAATTAAATGGAAGATACTAATTCTTCTTCTAATTTCTAGTTACAGGTATTCCACTAAACAGCTCAAACCCTCTAGGATTTAATATATTCTTTATTTATGTTATCTCTTACATTCACCCCCTTCTCTACTCTCAAAGTGTATATTACATAAATACATTGCCTATGGGCATTAATGACGCTAGTACAACAAAAGTAAACATGTATGCAACTTCCAATCAACAATAATACGCTTTAAATTACAAGAGTATCCTTGCACATAGTGCATTCCACACTTTATAAGTGCGACAAAAAGTGCAAAAACAATAATAAAATATGCATATTAGAGAAAATAAATAACAGTTTGGATGTACAGTTAAACTTACGTGATCCTGTTCAAGGTGCCCCCATGGTAACTAGAAATGAGCATGATAATACATACCAAACGATGTGCAAAGATTTGGTTGAATATTCGTCAATATTTTGCTAAACATATTACCAACAATCAATATGTAACTAGCGATTTGAAATTGGTTCACTGTTGTAGAACCCCTTGGTCCGAATTACACCTTGAAGCCAGCACCTTGTTATACATATTTGCGCCTTTGTTTTGATTTGCTGTGTTATTTTGACAGAGTATTTGAGAGTGTGTTCATGTGAGTTCATTATAAGGGGTGCATTATTGAGCTTGGGACCGAGCTTGGGACGATGTTCTAGTACTGACTGAGCCAAGAAAAAATCGTTTTTGTATGGGACCTACTGGTCTTAGAGTTAGTCTATGATATTACGTCCAATTCTTATTCAAAGCAAAATCGGATAACTTTATTAATACCGAAGCACCTTTTGGTTTAGAGAACAGAATGATGTGGGCTTGTTTCGGTTTTGTTTGTGCAGACCCATTGTTGAAGTTTCAGGAAACAATGCTATACAACTAATAATCTTTGTATATTACTCAGAAAATAAAACTAAAATAGGATAACATCTACTCAAAAATATAGTAAACAAACATATCATTGAATTTTAAAGGTTTCCTGATGCATCTTTTCGGTCTTGACGGAGGTACAATGGTATCTTGCTTCTTTTTCACAACGATTTTCCCAAAATGTGTGTCACCAGGACTGATTGTCCCTCTCTGGACACCTCGACATCATCATTGCTGGCTCGACCGCTTCCTGTGTAGGGGACGAGTCGATCTCCGGTATCCATCATTTCCCCATCGACATCGCCTACACCATCTTCCGAGCTGTTTGTTATATTTGAGTCTTCTTCTACACCTACGTAATCTGCTGCAAAAACCGGAATCCGTTTGACGTCCTGAATATTTCGTGCATACTGTATTCCACGGTCACTACGAACAACAACTTTAGCCCCATCGCGAGACAAAACCGTATACCGTTCCCGCGAAAACAATGGGTCTGTTTTATTCGGCCTTGGAATGGCCACTACTACCATAGACTAACTCTAAGACCAGTAGGTCCCATACAAAAACGATTTTTTTCTTGGCTCAGTCAGTACTAGAACATCGTCCCAAGCTCGGTCCCAAGCTCAATAATGCACCCCTTATAATGAACTCACATGAACACACCCTCAAATACTCTGTCAAAATAACACAGCAAATCAAAACAAAGGCGCAAATATGTATAACAAGGTGCTGGCTTCAAGGTGTAATTCGGACCAAGGGGTTCTACAACAGTGAACCAATTTCAAATCGCTAGTTACATATTGATTGTTGCTACTACTTTGTCACCAGCTTTGATATCGGAAGGTTTTGCACCTCTGTGCCTATCTGCGTAGCTCTTGCTAACTAGTTTAGCCAGAGCGTCTCGCTCTCGGATATCATGGCCGTCCAATTCTTTATCGGACCTTGAATACCAAAGTGCAGGAAATGATCCTCTATACTTCCAACCGACGAGAAGCTCAAAAGGCGTAATCCCAAGACGTGAATGAGGCTTGATAGTATTATGAACATGAACATACCGTTCGAGTGCGTTTCTCCAATTTGATCCATCTTCCTTGCTGCCGGCTAAGGCCTTCAATATCCCTTGATTCTGGCGTTCTACGGCGCCGTTGGATTGGGCACTGAGGGGAATAGATTTTCTAACTTTTACTCCCTTTTGCTCCCAGTGCTCAGTGAACTCCGTACTAAAGAATGGTGGGCCATTGTCGCTCTGAATGATCATAGGTAGACCCCATGTTCCAAAAACCTTTGAAAGAGCGGCAATCTTACTTTTGGCGTCAATAGATCTTATCTCCACAACAGACAAAAATCTGGAATAGGTATCTACCACAATCAAGAACTCTCCAGTACCACATCCACGTACTGTAAGAAAATCGATTTGGAGAATCTCCCAAGGTCCATCCGGAAGAGTGCGACTTGAAAGCGGTATTGGTGGGTTTTTCCTGGAGATTATTAAACATGTCTGACAGGCCTTGACGAATTTTTCGACTGAGGTGCTAACATCAGGCCACCAGAAGTCCAGGCCAGTACCAAGATGGCCCTGATGGGCTCCCTCCAAGGCACGATGACGTAGTGATTTTGAAAGAATGATCTTGTCATCTTTGAACACTGTTGATCCAAGAAAACGCAGGTTCGACTTATGCAGTTCGTATCGTCGTAATGAATCCATCCAGTTGTTTGAAACGATAGCCGCCCTAACCGATGACAACTCCTTATCAATTTCCGAAGCGCTCTCAATCTCGCTCCAGGAAATATCCATTGAGCCAGCATCAAGAGCATAGAGGACATGTTTCTCACACGTTTCGTCAAAAGGAGAATCACATTGCGTTTCACTGATAAGTCGTGAGTGCACATCCGTGACGTTCATGTGACCAGGAGCTCGCTTTACTACGAAGTCAAATTGTTGAAGTCTCAATGCCCACGCTTCGGCCCGAGAAACTGCTCGCTTACTAGTTTTTCTTCCCTCTCCAAAAATGAACTCGTTCGCTTCGGAATCCGTCCTGATCGAAAATGATTTGCTTGTCAAATAGAATGAGAACCTTTCCACTCCCCACACAATGGCCAAGGCTTGCTTTTGAGTCTGTGGATATTCCTTCTCTAACTCCGTCAACGCTTTTGAAGCGCACGAGATTATTCTGGGTTTACCTTGCTTATCATATTGAGCAAGAACGGCTCCAAGACCAACGGGAGACGCATCTACAAATACGTCTGTCTCATCTTCGCTGGAAAAGTAACCTAACTTCAACACCGATGTAAGAGCGTCATCTCTGAGGAACCGAAACTCTTCCTCTTCGTCATCCGTCCAATAAAAGGTGTCCGACTTAACTAATTTCCTCAGCTTCTCTGTTCTATCGGCTCGCTTAACGATGAATCGTTCTACGAAATTTATGAGACCCAAGAAGCTTTTAACTTCGGATTGCGTTGCTGGTCTTCGAAAGTTCTTGATGGCTTTTAGCTTATCATCTTCTACCAATAGACCATCACTAGACATAGTAAACCCTAAGAACTTAACCGACGTTTCCCCAAAAACACACTTATTATTGTTTAGGCATACGTTGTGCTCACAAAAACGACGAAGTACCTAGCAACAAATTACAATGGTTAAAGCTACCCGAATGAACAACTATATTTACACTACCTTTTCCAGATTTTCGTCGTGCTTTTCCTTAGTACTCCCGAAAACCAAGAAATCGTCCAAATAATTTACTACTCCTTCACATCCAGAGAGGATAACAGTCTGGCAGACTTCCTGAAAAATATCCGGGGCGTTACACAGACCAAATGGCAGCCTTCTGAACCTATAGGTTGCATCACCAGCGAAGAAGATTTCTCATCCAAAACTATATGGAAGAATGCACTTGACAAGTCAAGTGTTGAGAAGTGCGTTGCGCCATGTAACTTGGCCAATATGGCTTCCAGCGTTGGCATCTTGAAGGGGGTTCTGATGATGTTCTTATTGGGGCCTCTTAGATCCACGACCAACCTAATATCGTCTTTCCCTTTTGGCACAACAAGCAGTGAAGAACAAAACGTTTTGTCCATTTCTTGTGAAACCGGAACAATAATCCCTGCTGATAACAACTCGTCCAATCTACGTTTTGCTTCCTGTCTGAAAGCTGGAGGGATATTTGTGTAAATATTTCGCGATGGAGATTTGTTCTTGTCATACGACAGAATTACTGGTGTCACGTTGAATTTTGGAAACTCTTTAGCTCCCGAAATTGTAAAAATTTCTCCGGGGAGGGAATTAACTTGCATACTACCTCCGGCCATTATAGGAACACTCAAGCCTACTTGCAGAACGCTGTATCTAAGGGCAGTGCTTCTACTCAAAAGAGACCTGGCTTGGTTGACGGCGTAAAACTTTTCCAGCAATCTTGGGCGATCGTCGGAAATCGTGAGCTCCGCTACGAAAGTTGCGAGGACATCGATACTTCCATTAGTCGCATATCCCTTCAATACTTTATCTGAACCTGCTCTAAAGTCGAAAATGGCTGCTTTTGACTGTACATTGTCCATAATTGTCCGAAATATATCTCCATTGATAGTATTTACCTCAGCTCCCGAGTCGATCAAAAACGGAATGGAATGCCCTGCAACATTTCCTCGAATACAAGCCCCATGGTCAGTCAAAACTTGCGTTTTAGGAACATCTCCGACTACAGCCTCTGTTGCGTTCAGATCCTCCGTTGTGTATGTAATGTATGTTTTTTTTTAAGTTTAATATATTCTTTATTTATGTTATCTCTTACAGCCAGCTGTATTTCTGTTGAAAGCAGCGCAAGACAATCGCTCGTTCCTTTGCCTCTGCGGAAACCAAATTGAGTATGAGATAGAAAGCCATTAGATTCAATCCATTTGTCGAGCCGATGGAGAATCATCTTCTCTAGCAGCTTCCTTATACACGACAACATCGCAATTGGACGATACGAGTTGTAATACGACGCGGGTTTCCCGGGTTTTTGTATAGC
This sequence comes from Aedes japonicus, assembly GCA_034211315.2. NCBI lineage: Eukaryota > Metazoa > Arthropoda > Insecta > Diptera > Culicidae > Aedes > Aedes japonicus. The sequence continues at coordinate 9,559 of JASCZW010003452.1, forward strand.
TATAACTCTAACCTGCCTCCATTCATCCGGAACAATAATGCTTTCCAGGAACTGATTAAATGAGTTCAGCAAGCGCCTCTTTACGACGTCTGGGAGGTTTTTCAACAAGTTAAACTTGATTTTATCCACTCCTGGCGCAGAATTGTTGCATGAAAGAAGAGCAAGTGAGAATTCGAGCATAGAAAAGGGCGCATCCAATTCGTTACGATTGGTTTGAGAATCGCGAGCAATTCGTTGCACCGGAACCGAATCTGGGCAAACTTTCTTGGCGAACGCGTAGATCCACCGGGAAGAGCTTTCCTTGTCTTCATTCACCGACGACGCATTTCGCATTCTTCTCCCGACGGTCCAAAGAGTTCTCATCGACGTCTCACGCGATAGCCTTTCGACGAAGTGACGATCCGCGTTTTTTGGCTTTGACGAGGCTCTTAAACTTACGCTCAAGAACAATGTACCGCTCGTAGTTATCTCGCGAACCGCGCTTCCGATATGCTTTAAACGCGACGGATTTTTCACGGTAGACTTCCAGTACATTCGTCGTCCCACCACGGAGTGGGCGAACGTCGGCAATTATTGATCCTGGTACCGGTCTGCGCTGTGCGTCGATCGCACATTTGAGGATTAACCCGGATAAAAACCGATACTCTTCCAACGGAGGAAGGACTTCGACCGATTGCTCACCATCGATGATCGCTTCCAGCGAATTTACCCCAGTCTATGCATTTCGTGAGGTCGTACGCAATGTCGATCGAGCGAGATTGACACTGAACCATTGGTGATTGAAATGGTGATCACTACCATGGGGATCTTGAATCACTTTCCACGTGCAATCAATGATAGTGAATTCGAACAGATTGTGAGGTCTAATTTGCTTCCAGGGTTTTGGAGGTGGAGCCACGCGTGTTACTTCCCCAGTATTCAAAATAGTCAAGTTGAAGTAGTCCATGAGGTCTAGTATCAATGCAGAACGGTTGTCGTTGTACGGTGACCCCAGGCTGTACCGTGAGAATTAAAATCTAATATCAACCGTGGCTCTGGCATTGCGAGGCAAATAGTCGAAAGATCCCTGCGGGATATTGCCGTATTCGGCGGCAGGTATATGCTGGCTATACTAAAACTTTTGCCTCGAATAGTCACTTGGCATGGAACTACTTCAGGGCCTGTCATCGAGGGGAGATCAATTCTATAAAAGGAGTGGAGCTTATTAATCCCCAATAGCACCCCCCCATATGAGTCCCCTGGATCCTGCCGAATAATGTTAAAATCGTGGAAAGAGAAATCTTTATCAGAAGAGAGCCATGTTTCACAGAGAGCAAATACGTCACAATGCGATTTGTAAACTAAAAACTGAAAAGCGTCCAATTTTTTTAGAATACTTCTACTGTTCCATTGTAGTACTTCGATCATATCTCCGACCTCATTGGATAAATTATCCATCGAAAGATATGATTGAATCAAGAAGAGGCCATTTTGAAGACAGTTTTTTGACGTAGGACTACGTCTTTCATTTCTATACTGGGGCGCCGTTCTAAAATTTCTGAAATCGACCGCGTTACGGATCGTTTTGGATATTTTGAGCGATAATAACTAAGTCATTGTATAAACGATTTTCATATCGTTTGCACCAATCGATTGGAAATAATTCTACGTATCAGTTTTAGTAATCAAATTAATTGATTTTTAACATTACTTATTAAAAATAACGTAAATGTAAGGTGATGTCTTATAATTTCGATTCGCAGAGTAAATTAACCAAATTTCCTAGCACAGTTTTCAAATCTAAGCAAGAGACATCTCCCATCGTCTTCTTATTCTTATTCTTTGTTCTCGAGAGGTAGATTCTGTTTCACGCTAGTGTTTGGCGAAACATCTGATTCCCCTCCCCTTTTAATGAATTTGATTCACATTGCTTTAGTTGATACCCCCTTTTGTTCATGCAATGGTACCCGATGCCATCATAAAAGGCACATTTCCGAACAAATGCCTCATTCGTTCGGCAGCATTGGAGCTGCGCGGATCGCGGAGGGAGGAAAAGCTAGACAGCACCCAGCAGCATCGCTCGGTCAGTGCCCAGCATTGGCAGCAGTAGCCGGCGGTACCCAGCAATGCCCAGCGGGATTCCTGTCAAATATTCATACAAATTTCGATCGCGTTCCCCCGACAATTTATGAAATCCGCCTTTATCAGGGCGAATAAAACAATTTGCCCAATTAAAGAGTTTGTTTTATCAAGCGTTTATTAAAGAGTTTGTTTTATTTAGCTAATCGAGTAATGAAAATAGCATTACAACGCACCGTCTCAACATTAACTTGAAGAGCCCGGATAAAATGGCCGAGCCGCGTCTATCTATATGTAAATCCTGATTTTCTCTGTTCTGACAATTTCTTAGGGTGGTTTCCTAGGCCATCCCGCTACTTGAGAAGACAGAGAAGCAAATTTGATCGCGTACTATGTTCCCCCGACAATTAATACAACCCGTTCTTTTCAGGGCGACCAAAACAATATGCAAATCGACATTTTCACTACATGGCGTTACTTTAACATGGTGTTATTACAAGAGCCCGGAGAAAATTCAGGCCATCTTGCTACTTGAGAAGACCGAGAAGCACATTTCGAACGTGTACCATGTTGCCCCGCGACAATTAAATAAAAACCCGTCCTTTTCAGGGCGAACAAAACAATGTTACCAATTAAAGAGTTTTTTAAAATATTATTTTATCATAAGATAATCGACATTTTCATTACAACGCATGGTTGTAATGTTACTTCGCGTTACTTCAAGAGCGGATAAAGTGGCCGAAGCTGATGCTGCTTATCTATATGTAAATCCCGATTTTCATATCTTCTGACAATTTCACAGGGTGATTACCTGCCAATCATTCAGGCCATCCTGTTACTTGAGAAGACCGAGAAGCCAATTTGATCCCTATGTTCCCCCGATAATTAATACAACCTGTTCTTTCTGGGCGACCAAAACAATTTTCCCAATAAAAGAGTTTGTTAAATTAATATTTTATCTTGAGCTAATCGACATTTTCACTACATGGCGTTACTTCAACATGACGTTACTCCAAGAGGCCGGAGAAAATTCAGGCCATCTTGCTACTCGAGAAACCCCCCCCCCTCTCCCCGACAATTAATAAAAAGGGTCATTTTCAACACAATTTTTCCAGACATCCGTAAGCTAACTCGGAGGCAGGGGCAGTTCATCATCGCCGGCGACATGAACGCGAAACACGAAACCTGGGGGAACACCCGGCGGAATCGGAACGGAATAATTCTGCAGGAAGACCTGGAAGAGGGACATTACACCGTCCTGGGCCCGGATACTCCCACCCGGTTGAGCAGATCCGGGGTCCATTCGACAATCGACATCTTCCTCACCAACATGGGGAACAACATCGGCCAGCCGGTAGTGCACCAGGAGCTCAGCTCGGACCACTATCCGGTGGTGGCCGAAGTTGGCTCCTCGGTCAACCGGCATCGAATCACCAGACGGAACTACCATCGCGCCAGTTGGGAGAGGTTCCGACAACACGTTGACGACAACATCGATTTCGACATGCACCTTGATTCGGTTGATGACATCGAACGGCAGCTGCAGAGCATCGAACAAGCGATCTCCCAGGCCCGGGAGCAACATGTACCGGTGACTGAACAGGTGAGTGAGTCTGTACCCATTGATAGACCCACTAAAGATGTGATTCAATTGCGCAACGCCATTCGAAGGCAATACCAGCGAACTGGTTTGCCAACGCTAAAAAGTCACTGTAACCGAGTGACGAAAATCATCAAGGCCAGAATGGTGGACCTCAGAAAGTACAATTTTTCCGACAAGATCCGCTTTCTCCCAGATTGTGCAAAGCCGTTCTGGAAGTTGACAAAAATGTTAAAAACTAAGCCAAGACCCATTCCTTCGTTGATCCCACTTGACACCAATCGCTCCACGGATCGCTTAATTACTCTTGCACAGAAGCTGTTGAGATAGGTCAACACTTCGTCAGCTCCCACAATCTTGGACAAAACATCGTCAGTCCACACGAAGCTGCCGTTAGCGAGCTTGTAAACAACATCCATCTAAGTCCCAATGACTTCTCGGAAGAGTTGAAAATCTCAGCTGACGAATTGTTGACCTATATCAAAGCGTCTAAGAACATGAAGGCCCCAGGTTTCGATAACATCTTGAACTTGGAGCTCAAGCAATTGAGCTCCCAGTTCTATAACCATCTGGCGATGGTTTTCAACCAATGCCTGCGACTTAGCTACTTCCCCTCGTGTTGGAAGTCAGCCAAAGTCATACCCATCCGGAAACCTGGGAAAGATCCTTCGTGTTCCAAGAGCTATAGACCAATCAGCCTTCTCTCAGGATTATCCATGCTGTTTGAGAAAGCGATCCACCGTCGGCTTCTTTCATCTGCCGACGAGCTTAACATCTTGCTCGACGAACAATTTGGCTTCCGACGTGGTCGGTCGACAATTCACCAACTTAACCGAGTCATTAACATCCTCAGACGGAACAAGTCTGTTTCGAAATCATCTGCCATGACACTTCTCGACATCGAGAAGGCCTTTGATAACGTGTGTTTCCGATGCACAAGAGATTTTCGCTGGTGTTCCGCAGGGAAGTATATTAGGTCCACTTCTGTTCAATCTATTCACCTCGGATATACCCCCGCTCCCTGAAAATGGATCTCTATCGTTGTTCGCCGATGATACCGCAGTCGTCCACAATGGTAGGGTAATAAGAGCGCTTGCCGCGAAACTGCAGCGAAGCCTGAATGTTCTGTCAGAATACTTCACTGAATGGAAGATTTGTATCAACGCAGCGAAAACCCAGGTCATCCTGTTTCCACACTCTAATTCTCCCAGACTTGTCCCGCCTGAGAATTGTAAAATAAGCCTGAACAACACAACGGTGGAATGGACCAAATCAGCTGTCTATCTTGGTGTCACTCTAGACAGCAAGCTTATTTTCAGGGATCAGGTTGACAAAACTGTCACAAAATGTAATACTCTGTTGAAACTACTGTACCCATTGATCAACAGAAGGTCTACATTATCCCTTAAAAATAAGCTTGCTGTCTACAAGCAAATCATACTTCCAGTCATCGAGTACGGCATGCCAATCTGGGAGAGCTGCGCAAAAACACATCACCTGAAGCTTCAGCGTGTTCAAAATAAGTTCCTCAGGATGATCCTGAATACCCCTCCAAGGACAAGAACATCTGAGGTCCACCGTCTGGCCGAGATAAAAATGCTCGATGTTCGCTTTAGTGAGACTATCAATCGGTACAGGGCACGCTGTCTGACATCGGATCATCAGATCATTCGGAATCTGGTTCCCCACCCCTAGGATTTTCAAATTGTAGTTTTAGTTGTAGATTAGGTAGGTTATCAAATTTTAAAAATAACAATGCCCCAAGGGCGGAACTGTAAAGGTTATTATAAAATAAAGAACATCAGACATATAAAACACATAAAAGATTCAAAACAAAGCTGAAGAGCCCACTGGCCTAAACTCTTGAAATTGTAAAATAGTATGTAAGACAAATGATTGGAAATAAAAGACAAATTAACTAACTAACACAATTTTTCCAACTAAAGAGTTTGTTTAATTGATTGTAAAGGTAGCAACTCACCTAAGATGGTAGACCTCAGGAACGAGCTGCAGCGCCTAGAAAACCATCGAGTACAAACACTTGGGGATAAACTATACCAAGTTTTGGAAAGCAAGGGTTCTGCCACCACGTTGATGAGCATCAATGTTCAAAGTTTGAACGCTCACGTGATGGATATCGCCTCAGATCGGATTTTGACAAGCGTGGAATTCCTCGCACTGAGAGCACTGACTTGGCTAGACAATGACTCCTTAGTCGATATTGAAGGCTACCACTGCACATCGTTCAGTTCAAACGCTGCAACTTGAGAGCAGGTGGTGTAGCAATATATCAGCAGGACAAGGCTACCGCTATGGCTGCTACCCAAAAGATCCAACAGCTCAGTGAACATCATGACGAGATGTTCAGCGTTGTCGATAACGTCGGGGACATTTGTGCAGCTAATATATCAGTAATGGACACTGAAGTTCTGCTGGTTGTGGTGTACATTTCACCAGGAACAACTACCAAGAATTTAAAATTGTTCTTGATTCGCAAGTTGTTCAGGTATGTTGCGCAAGATACGCCAGTTGTGTTGACCGGAGACTTTAACATTGACGTTTCCAAACATGAAACATAGATTTTCTAGGATTTTATGCCAAAACATTTAAAATTTACTTTACAAACCTTCGAATGAATCAACCACACTTGGTGGTTCTTACAGATTTAACGTTTGTTAAAAATATCGGCGTAGAGTGCAGACGTTATTGTTCATATTTCTGTATCATAGACCTATGTTGTCTGTACTCGCATTCGAAGCACCTGATCCATTAAATCAACAGGTAGCAGATATTGTGGAACATGAACTGGAATGACAACATCTACCCATTCGACAACCAACCATCACCTGAATAATTGACCATTGTCTGTACTACTCGACCATAAACAACAACAAACGACAAATACTAAACGGCCCTTTTCAGGGCCACATAAGGAATTATAAAGAGTTGAATTCAAGATTTTCACACACAGTATTAACGCTCCTAAAACACCTAAAGACCAATATTATATGCTTTTCTTCTATGGAACAGAACCAACAACAACGACCACCCATTCGACTGTCTACCAAATCATCATCGACAATTACCGATTCTACTCGGATCACTCCAGGAACAGCGAATAACTGAATACCAAATGGCCAATTTTAGGGCCACTTCAAAAGTTATAAAGAGTTGACTATATTAATTTTCGTGGAAAACTAAAACTAATAGCATATGGTTTGATGAGTCTTTAGACTGAACAAAATATAGTAGATATTTATTAATTCTATTACAATTCCTCCACATCAACAAGCAGTCCTACGTCGACTTTGCAGATATGTCACTGACATATCTCACCTTTTCGTTTTTATCCCAAGTCTTTCTTTGCCTGTTTTACGTTACTCGACGAGGTCTCTAGTTTTTTTCGCAATACCCAAACGGAAAACGGAAGTCGCTGGTTTTCGCTTGTAGGCATCCCTTTGTGACTTATTTCGACCACTCTTCGGCACATCTTCATATGTACACTGTTCTCTATATTTTCTAATCGCAGATCACCGTACCGCTCCGACGCTTACACCTCTCTTCCTTGGCCACTTTTTCAAGGAGAGTCTGCTCACAGTGCACCATTTGTGCACGATACTTTTTCGTTGTTCCGAGTAAGACCACGCATTTTAATAGGTAACACACAAAAACTGAGAACTTTGATGCTTTGTCATTCAGAAATGTGCAAACAAAAGCGACGCAGCCAAAACCTGTTGAAATATTTTATTATATTCAAAATGACCGTTAAAATAAGGTGCATATACTTTCTCAAAACAATGGTTAGTTGTTGAAGACGTTGGTCGATCTTGGTCAGCATGGAACATCAGCTGGGCAGAGGTGACGTTGAGAATTTGGTAACATGAACATTCATTAAAGCAACAATAGCATTGTTAAAAATAAATACGTACGTGAACAAACTTTTCAGTTAGCATATTCTTTTTTGAAAGTAACAAAAATGAAATTTATGAAATTTTTTACAAATTTGCTAACTGTGATTTAAAAAACTAATTCGAGAACTGATCGTCTTACGAAATTCTGTGGTGGAAAGTGCTTTAAATTATCTCAGCAAGCTGACAAATTATGCAATTGCAAATTTTTTACACAAAAGTTTCTAGGCTTAGGAAAATCGAAAAATAACTATACCAAAATTGACCACAAAATTGAAATATTGATTTCTTGAAACCCATGTCAAGGTGGGAACATTTCTTGATCTCCAAATTGTATGGTTCTAAAATCACCTTGTAACAATTAAAAAACAATTATTTCTGTTGGAATATATATGACTCCATTTCTTTTTCACTTTCTGATCAAATTCTTTTTCGGACTGATGAGTAATTTCAAGATTTTTCAAAAACTTTTTTCTACGAGTCATGATGTTTTGCGCATCTTCTACAAGAAAAAATAGATATATATATTTTCATATACTCTTCCATATCTCGAGAATGGATAAACGTCCGATATCGATATATCAAAATTTTCAATCGCAAAAAAGTTGGTTTTAATTTTTCTGACATACAAACGGTGTTTTTCTGGGTGTTCCTAACAATTTCCCAGAACCGTAGTCATCGTTGTGTAAAATATTCTTCCAGACATTTTTTCATTGGATTAGAACATTTCCCAAGCACTTCTTACAACTCAATTTATAGTTTTACAAAGTTTGCACTGCAAACTTAAATTATTCACCTGAGCTGAAATGCGATCAGTCAATTGTGTTTAAACCAGATTTTGCCCGATTATGGGGTAACTTTTGCTCAAAAATCTGTTACTTATGCACAAAAGTGAGGAAAACCGGTTTCTACATTAGACCCAAGTTACTTCTTCCCAGATGTGTAATTGCATCTTAGGAGGTGGTTCATGAGTTATGAATTTTTAAAATAAGAAATAAGAAAAACTAAAATGTTATAAACTCCAACTAAAACTCCCCATTTCTTAAATTTTATCCATTGTAATCTAGTTAGTTGATGGTTGTGAAGATGTTAATGTAAACCACTCATACCGATGTGATCTAGAGAGAAAGCTACGAAATCAGCATATTTTAATAAAGCTTTGTTTTTGATCTTCAAAAACTATCGCACCTTTAATATTTGTCAAGAGTAAAAATAAACATTTAATAGGCCTGAATCAGAATCAGGCCAGGTTTTTTACTACTTTCAACAGATTATTTTAATCTCAAAACTGACATTTAAAAAAAACTACGTTTTTTGCAGAAGAAAACATGTCATACGATAAGTTTTGTCCATCTGTTACGAATATCTTGATTTATCCCTGCCAGTTATTTCCATCAAAACGCACTTCACCTATCCGTGGACAGAAGAACTTTACACATTTAATTATGTAAATAATTCAATTTGAACTAAAATACACGTTATTATTGAAATCGACAAAACCCCAATATGCATATATTCTTTTTTCAGAAGTGTGGGATGTCAAGGGGGGGGGTAATCATATTTGTGACAAAGTGTGACAGAGGGGGGAGGGTTTAAAAAAACCTGAAATTTGATGGACGTCATTTTTGAATCACCCCTATATACATTAATTGTTATTTTATATATTCCCTCCAAAAGGAGGAGTAACGATTATAATGTTGAAGGAGATGTTCGCTCATCACCATGAGGCACCAAGAGTGAACCAAATGTTTGCTTTTGGCTAGAATTGAAAGATATGAAGAGAAAGTTTTGATAGTTCCGCTAGTGTGCGGCAGGCTCGGAAACATAGCAGATGTTTTAGGAAAATTGAGCAAAAAGGGCATGTGTACAGTGGTACTGAATAACGACATTTTTGCCTAACATCCCACTGGTGTTAAAGCACGGACTAAGTCCGCCACTTCAACAGGCAAATGTCCGGTTGGAAGACGCTCATGTACCACTGTGGCTTGTATAGTTATTCTAGCGATCATTGTGTGCACTCTGTTTACTGATGCGCACATGGGAGAGGAACTCTCTCCTTTTTTGGTTTGTTTTGATTCGCACCGACTGACGATCACTAAAGTTTTTCTCGTCGTCTCCAACGTAGAGACCCGGAGAGAAACACCGTGAAGCGTTGGGTGATACTGGTCCCCCACCAGTATAATTAATGGTTACCACCATGTATGGTTTTTACATACATTAATTGTTATTTTATATATTCTCCGTGCGAGGAGTAACGATTATAATGTTGAGGAGATGTTCACTCATCACCATTAGGCACCAAGAGTGAACCAACAATGTTTTTGCTAAAATTGAAAGATATGAAGAGAAAGTTTTGACAGGTTCCGCTAGTGTGCGGCAGGTTTTGAAACATAGCAGATGTTTTAGGAAAATTGAGCGAAAAGGCATGTGTACAGTGGTACTGAACCAACGATATTTTTGCAGTTTCATAAAAAGTAGTGGAGTTACTCAGTCTACGAGTAATTTCACTTTTTATGAAACTGAATCGCGTTCTATGCGACTGAGAAAAGTAGCCTCTCAAATTGAGTTCAATTCTGACCATCCATGTGAAATAACAACCGAGAGATGATGAAGCAGATAATTTCTCATCTCCATCTGAAGCGCTAGAGCGGACAGTAATTTTATTAGAACGAACAGACTTGAAGAGAAGTGCGTATTGATAGTTCCGCATAGGGCAATGCAGGCTTTAAAATTGAAAGACAAGATTGAAACGAGCGGATATTTTTCTCTCGTGTTTCTCACCAATCCTTTTTCATTTCTTTTTTTAGAAGTGGTACGTGATACTCAACAGACGCAGACGGTCATGATGGTCATCGCTAGTACCAATGTTTCAATTGAACTAAACCGGCAGACATCGCCTGTCATTGGCGACGCGTCCGCCGTTTTGAGATTTAGTTAATAGAAAGTTCGTTGTTAAGTTAGATCTTTATGAATATTAAGTAATTTAATTCATTTTTCATCGCTGAACTAGAGTTTATTGTCTCGAAATTTCTCTTCAGTTAGTCGCTTGTGTGAACTGACAATGGAACCGTGTAATAAGCAGCTGAAAATTGAAGGTTTCTACCAAAATTGGTCCGACCCATTAAAACGTATTACCGAAAAATACCATTAAAACAGGTATGAATAGCAGTGTCCACAAAACAAATTGATCGCGTACGGGCAGATCCTACGTTGTGTATTATTGATTTGAATGAAATAAAGAACAAAGATCGTTCGGCCGTCCTGCAAGGCGAAAGGAGGCATAGTAGATACTGTTTTATTGTGCTTTCTTATTGTCTAGATGGAGCAGTACAGAGGTTAGGGTGATGGAACATATTGACGAACGTTGTCCAAACACAAATTTACTATACATTTAACATTTAACAAGGATCATTTTACCAAAATGTTTCCATACCCCGATGAGCGGGCCTTGCGGCAGTTAGCTGGAGACCTTGACCGTAGCCGGAAAAATCAATGTAAGGATATCCTTCAGCTCCATCTTCGTTTATTAGATCAACTGCTTCCCGTTTCTGGCCACAAAACTGTTGGAATGGATCCTGTATTTGAGGTAGGCCCAGAAATTCTTAATTGGGAACACTCGTAATGGAAGATGAGAGAGAGGCAAAGACTGCGGACTCAACTTGGGTGGTTGGTCCCATACCCGGTTTTCATAGATATGGACCCACAAGAAGAGAACGTTTCCGTGACGGTAGCCTGATGACATCCTTAATGATCGCACTGACGGACGAAACGCTGCAACATGAACTTTTTACAATAACTCGTAAAACGTGTTCGTAACATTTTGGTGTCTTCAGAGAAAATTTAAAAAATATAACGCATTTAAAGTGTGACAAATCTGAAGTTCGCAGCTTCACCAATATGCCGCTGCAAACTTGATTTCTTTTAAATTATGAGATAGAGAGTTATGTCTTCGGCAAAGTTGTAGATAATTTCAATACAAACAACATTGCTAAGAACATCAACATTCTATCTGGTCACTGTGCCGAGGTGCGTGTTTTTTAAAAATGGCGGGCCATGGAAACTAGTTTTTTGTGATTATTTAATAAATGTGCAGTTTTAGGGTCAAAATAATGTTCTACAAAGTTGTGCAAATCAAAAATATAAATTTTCTCTGTACTCACCTTACGTCTAAAACCTTTATAGAGAAGTTATAGTTGTTTTATTGTGAAAATATACGTTTTTTCATAGCTCCCTTAGCTGGCGGCTGTATGGATGCACATGAAAACCTCATAGGGTTCAAAATATATAGATGTATTATAGCATATTATGTTAGTTTCATGTGTATCCATGATTATCCCTAAGGGTGAACCTGTGTTCTATGAAGTAGCGAATATACCATTAAAACTACCATAAATGCTAATATTCCCAATTGAGAACCCTATTATCGTGAAGAAACTGGTCGACGGTAGCAGCATCTTTCTTTCCATCCTCTCTTTGTTTCATTTGAGTAGCGTAAGCTAGTTCATCCGCTTGGTACTGTGCTCTCAACTCAACTGTTCTTCAGCGCTTGAGAATTTCACTACTTTTATTCGAAGGACTGTGGTTTTCTGCCACACTTGCCTTTTAAAATGAAGTTGGAATTAAATTTATAATATTAGGTTGCAACTTGAACGGACTATTGAAGTATTCAGTCTGGCAGATACGGTGATCATTTCGGTAAAGTTTAAGCCAAAGTTTTTGGAAGTGCTTGGTACAGAGAAGAAACAGAACTACGAACTTCTGTAGCAACCTCTTCCATACTATCCGGCTGATTCCGTAATACGAAAAACTTTCTCACATACCAAATTCAATTTGGCTCTCTGTTCTCCATCGCAGTTTTTAAATATTACATAGTGCTTTTTTCATCAATCCCATCTGCAATATTAATAAGAGAATGAGACAATGGAAGTTTCAAACCCATATTTCGTTCATTATAACACCAGATTTATTTTTGAAAATCCTGTTATGAAGTTCCTCAGCACAATTTTTTTGCATTGAAATATACGCACTATCGATAAAATCTAGATAAAAGGGACAGTGACAGCGAATTGCAGCGATCCACTGTGGGGACGAAACGCCAAAAACATGAACTTTTTACAATAACTCGTAAAACGTGTTTGTGAGCATTTTTTGGTGTCTTCAGATAAAAAATTTAAAAATATAACGCATTTAAAGGTGACAAATCTTAGTTCGCAGCTTCACCACAGGCGCCGCTGCAAACTTGATTTCTTTTAAATTATGAGATGTTAGTGTCTTCGGCAAAGTTGTAGATAATTTTATCACAAACAACATTGCTTAGAATCGGGTCTGGTTTTTTGCCGCTATGCATAGAAACGCCATTGCCAAACATTTTATCGGGTGAAGGTCTAAAAATTCCACAAGAAGTATATAGTTTGGCAGGCTACCGTTTATAAAAGCCACAACTTTTTCGAAATGCTCTGCTTGACCTGATTTCGGCCTCTCTTGTCACAATGGGGTTGCCCATAAATCAATAAAGACTTTTCTTGCTGATCAGATGTTTTACGCTCCATACAATATTTCAAAAAAATGGAGAAAGGTCTACGAAGGGGAGGGGGGTCTGAGATTTTCAAAAATGAGTCTTTGTGGTTTATGAACAGCTATGCAAAATTCATTTTGGAATGGTATGAGGCAGGTCAATTACGTGCCAATACAGACTATCTGTCTAACTGTCTTGAATAGCTCGCAATAGAAAAATACTGGACTCTGGCTAAGTGAAAGCTCTTTGAAACTTAGAAGAACTTACACCGTGTCCACATATTCTCACACTTTTTCCTTGATTGCGTCGTGCAAACTACTCAACATGCTTCACGTATGTGTTGGTTTAGTTTTGCACTATGTTTATACAAACGCTTTTAGGTTATGTCCGATTGTTTTCATTCGGTGTTTAGCTTTTACCAGCGAAAAATGAGTTTCGTGCTTTGGTGATAAAAAGTTTTAGAAAGGTGAGCGCCCGGGCGCTATTTTCAAAAATTTGAAAAACCTCGGAGTAAAGCGGGATTTTGTGTACCGAACCATCCGAAGGTACCGTAACACCTGCTCGTTGGATAATCGGAAGAGATCCGGTCGTACTCGTACGGTGCGGACTGCACGAGTTGTGAAAGTAATCAGGGAACGGATTAGACGAAAATCATAGCGTTCTGTACGTAAAATGGCCGCAGATCTGAATGTTTCGAGATCGTCATTGCACAATATACTGCACAATGACCTCGGATTCCAAGCTTTCGGGAAACGTAAGGTTCAAGGAGTTTTCGAACCTTCCAAGCAAAAACGACCCGAAAGAGCAAGTCTGTGGAGGCACGGTGGGGAAGAATTTATCTTTTCCGACGAAAAGTTATTCGTCTTGCAACAATTGTGGGCTCTCAATTTGAGAACTGGTCCAGACAGTGATAGGATTATTTCACGGTTCCAAAGTGCTTCGTCAGTGATGGTTTGGGGAGGAGTAAGCGAGGCAAACTACCACTGGTTTTCATCGAAAAAAGCGTTAAAGTGGATGCCGTACATTATAAAACGGAAGTTTTGGAGAAAGTTGTCAAGCCATATGTAGAAGAGGTGTTTGGAGATGATCACTATGAGTTTCAGCAGGACGGAGCGCCATCGCATACTGCCAATCTCGTTCAGGCCTGGTGTCGAGAAAATTTGACCGACTTTTTGGACAAGAAAAGCCGATTGAAGTCGCTCCGAAATGCCGATGGAAGTCGTGCGTGCCGCCTGTGACGGTTTTGAAAAAAGTCTGGAGCTGATGAAGTAGGTTAAAGGCGGTGTTATTCCAAAACATATGCTGTGTATTTTGTATGAGAATTTATTGGACACAGTGTATATGGAATCGAGGATTTCAAGAGAAGAAGGAGAACTTCAAAATAGCATTATAGCGGGGAAAGACACGAGTGGCACGATCTTCAGGAAGTCCGTCCAATTTTTTGGCTTCGCCAACGACGTTGATATCGTAGCACGTAACTTTGGACCATGGCGGAAACGTTCATCATCTTTGAGGCTCGTAAAAATTGTCTTGTAATTCATGCGTCAAAGACAAATTACACAAGAAGAAAAGGCTTACGAGAAGACAATGTTAGCTTCCCGCCACGAGTTCAGATCGACGGTGATGAAATCGAAGCGGTAGACGACAACGTGTATCTGGACTAATTGATGACCGCCGATAATGACACCAGCAGAGAAAAACAAAGGCGCATAATGGCAACCAATCCAGCTTACTTTTGATTTCAAAGTGCGCTTAAATCGAACGAAGTTCGCCAATCTACAAAGTTAACCATCTACCAGACATTAATTAGACCGGTAGTCGAGGAAAACCGATGCGTGTCTTTAAACGGTAGGAGTTGCGAACAATCTCCGGTGGAATGCAGATGGAAGACGTTACGTGGAGAAGACGAATGAACCACGAATAGTATCAGTTCCTGGAAGAACCTCCCATCAGACACACCGCTAAAATCTGTCAACTAAGGTGGGTTGGTCATGTTGTAAGAATGTCGGACAACATCTCAGTTAAAATTATTGTCGAAAACGAACCCACAGGAATAAGAAGAACCCTTCGTAGACTGTGAGGCTGTCGAAATGTAGCCATGGACCGAATAGAATGGAGACAACTTCTCTATACAGCAGACGCCACCAGGCCTTGATCTGATTATTATTTTTAAGGTTGTTCTGGATCTCCCAGGGGAAACGGTTGCTGCTCTTCTGTAGTTAACGGTTGTTCTAGAACTCCGTAAAAATCACCATATGTTCATATAGTTTAGATTACTTATGAAATCTAGTCTCAAGAGCTGAATTGTTAGCGAACAATCCAGTTATTATGCATTATTTGATAGTCCATCAAACATCAAAACATATATTAATGTAATCAGAAGTGTCGTCTTTCACATATTTCTCACTTGAGAGATCTTTGCTCACCACAATTCGATCACAATGATGATGATGATGCACCAACAGGTTAAATATTACGCAACCGATCTACAGAATGCACAATTTTGTGATACACTGTTATGTACACTTCCGTCCAACGATGAGGGGTGGCAACGTCTAGAGTTAGAGTGGAGCCTTGCTCTTTAAAATAACAGATATGGTTACCGAAGCGTGCCAACAGCAGATTGAATCTACCCACAGAGCTGCCGGCAAATGTAATGCTAAATTGTTGTTGATGTCACCTATTAGCAAACGTAGCTTCTGAAGTCATGAACGCCTTGGTTTCGAATGCGGGAATGAAAAAAGTATATTCATGTTATAGAGAACTTAATACCGTGCTTTAATTTCGCTGTTGAAAAAACTACCAATATTTTCTGAATTTAAAAAACTCTCTGTGTTATCC
>JASCZW010003453.1:0-112080 GCA_034211315.2 Aedes japonicus
CCGATGCATTGAATATCACAGCGACTGGAGACTGAAATTGATTACCGTTTGCGGCTCGATTACCATTTTCCGACGCCGATTACCGGCGATTAGAAACGCTAAATCTGTCTCCGGGATCTGCCCTCTGTCATGCTGGCGGAGTTACAGGCACGTAAGGACGACAAATATCACGCTCATCCATGGAGTCGGAATATGCGTGTCATTGAGCGAGGTGTTTGAAAAACTGGGACACTGCTGCGATCTTTGATGTTAAATCAGTATGATCGAGGAGACAATCAGTGCCGTATTCCATTTTGTTTCATTTTGTTGTCTGGTTTCGTCGATCGCGCTATCGAGCGCGTAATTTGGCTGCGAGTTGCCGTCTGAGGATTTCACATGACCTGAGTAATTGCCTCGACGGAGGCCGATATCTTGACCAAGCTCATCTTCATCAAGCATCATAGTCATTGCGATGTTGGGTCTATCATAAGATGGACTGGCTATCGTTGAGGAGGAGCGTTAGGCGCTAACGTTCGTCCAATTAATTATAATCAGGCCTAATGCGTACCACTGCGTACCAGTTTATACCGCTTCATTACCAGCCAGCGAGCAAGTATACGCCATTTTTAGTTGTTCAACCATTCGCCAAGGAACTGTTATGCGCATCGCCAGTCTCATTCAAATAAAGTTAATTCCATTATCTATATACTTAACTGTATTGATTCGTTAATATCACTTCATTTTTTTTTTTACAGTGCGTGTGTGAGTTACGGAGAGAGAGAGAGAGAGATAGAAAGAAAGAGAAAGATGCAGCAATGCCGTCTCATCTGGAACAATTTCAGTGAATCCCGGCAATTTACATAAGCGAAAGGTTAATCCGCGCAAGGTTTCGCAGTGACATGAGGCAATTTCTCTTAGATTTATAGTTCTGCGGAAGTGCATTAAGTGAAATCCTGGGGCTGTTTGCTTTCACACTGGTTTACTTAGAGCAACGAGTTCCCACAGAACCTTCTATCTGAACTAGAACTTGAGCGTAGTTTCCATCAAGAAATTCCGAAAATTCTGATACTTCTAGCACCCAAGCATTGTTGTCGTGTTGATTTAAGTATGAATACCCGCTAAATCTCGACTCAATTCCTGAGTCTTCTACCTCTCTCATCAACGTTGAAATACTCAAATTTAATGAGATGGGAATCAAATCGACAAATCCAAAACATCGTCTGAATTACGACTAACATTGCTCCGCGGTTGGCTGGTGCACTTTCATGACGTCAACTAAAGCAGGGGCCGAGTTAAAGCAGCGCTGAGGGCATCATGGCGTCGGCGCTGCAGGATTTCAAGGAAGGCTAGCTGACGATCTCCGTCAACTGTCTTTCAGCTGACCAAAGTATATCATGAGCGAAAGCTCTGTCTCGTTATTTATGTGAGTTACAGGGTAAAAACGGGTTATACGATTGATCATTTCGCGCATGAATCACCGGAAGCAGATATTAAAGAGCTCAAGTTGAGTTGAAATAATTGATACGGATAACGTCATGTTAATAGTCAACTGTATTCATGGAGAGTATGATTCACGCAGAGCTGACACCGGGACATACAGGTGAACAAATGGGACGGGCACCATATTGACAGATTACCTGCCTGCAGAACGATCATACCTATTCCAGCGCTTAGGCTGAGGTGGTCAACACAGCGTTGCTTTAGGGGACGGATTTTCATCATGTTTCAGTCTGTAATTTGTGAAACATGAAGACATGGTCAGAGTTTATCTCATAATTTGGTGCAGGAAATATAAAATCTCACTTGCAATGTAAATTTATCAGCAAAGGAGTCAATGAAATGAACTTGCTCATGATCATAAATCGTCTTCACATACTACGTACGGTGTTGGTCTTGTCTCATGCTATAGTTTCATGGCGTTTTACGTTCTGAGCTTCACATCGCCTTGATAGTACAGTTGCGTACTTATCTATCCTCCCGCAGAAGCGATATCATTGTGAATTGTTGTAGTTACGTTGTTGTCAAGAGCTGTAATATCATGTACTTCTGTTTGTTTCTACAGCGTTATCAGTACGATTTCGAGGGCAGTTCCACCATTTCGAGCGTAGAACTCAGTAGAGCTTCCGGATAAGGTTCGATTTAGACCATGAAACGAAAACAAAAATGCCACGTGATTGCGGCAACTTAATTGAGATATCTGGAATCATGATCTCCATAAATCGATTGATAAGGGATTTAAGATGATAGAACTGAAGCGCACGAATGCCATAACTTCGAGTTTCATTGCTGCCATGATAGCAAATCCTGAGCGGGAA
Organism: Aedes japonicus; assembly: GCA_034211315.2. Taxonomy (NCBI): domain Eukaryota; kingdom Metazoa; phylum Arthropoda; class Insecta; order Diptera; family Culicidae; genus Aedes; species Aedes japonicus. Next base: position 2,295 of record JASCZW010003453.1, read on the forward strand.
AAAAGAAATTTCGTTTGATTGTTGAAATAATTCTCTGCTACGCATGAATGAAGCTGCCAGTTGTTAGCGCTGAAAATTCCCTTAATTGGTCCCACTACGAATTGTCCACCCTTTGATTACGCAAAACGGCGGTAACATTGCTTACTTCGAAAGGGACAAGCAAAATACTTGTCTTCATCAAACTCCGGTTTGTATCGGACAGTTGAAGACTTCACTTTAACTTGCTTTCGTCGCACTTCCTCCGGCGGGAAAGACGCGAAATAATCACAAGAAAGAAGAAAGGGAGTGAGCCATATTACTTCTAAATTGACGAAAATAAATATCGTAACGAGTTGATTCTCCAGATCATTGCCTGTGCTCTCTGAATTCATTAGTATGTGAAATCGAATATTGATTCCAATCGAAGATTTTCCCAGAATAGGACATGATGGTGATAGCAGACGGCTTCCGGGAGCAGAAATTCGAGATAAGTTTGGGGTATTTCTGGAAATGTATATTTTTGAAGCAATGACATTTTCGAAATAATTTAGTAGTGCTTCATCGATACTTGCGATGCTGGAGATAACTTGAAACGCCACCATCATCAAGAGTTGAAAGTGCTCTTATCATCAATTACAGTATTTACTGTAATTAAAGTAAGTTAGGGCCTGAATATCGTGATTTATGAAACAAATAACGGATCTCATGAAAAAATTACACGGAAGAAATAAAGAACCTAAATTGAGTATCTTTAAAACTTAAAATTGAGTATCAAGCCAGCCAACTGAGAGCTGCAATTTACATTTGTGCAAAGATTACCATCGAGTAAGTACTGACTTCCATACCGGAAGTCGCCTGGGTATTAATTTCATTACTTGACGATGCCATTGTTGTACCGCGAAATTAAGAAATAAATAAAATCAATAAAATATCAAGAAATTTCGTTTTATTCTGTCATACGAAAGGCACTTAATTTTACATGCTGCGGCGCACATTTGCTGATTAAATAGTGCGTAAATACCATGCTCTGTTTTTAACAAATTTTATTGCATTAGTTTACCTACTATAAACCTTGATACAGCCACAAATTGAGTATCTATGGCATATACTGAATTTACTTGCATTGAATCCCAGAGTTGGGTACGATTTTAATTTTGGGTTCTTTATTTCTGATTATACATGGGTTCTTTTGCGGGATTTATTGCTTCGTACGCTATTTCTAAATAACTCCAAATTTAAGTATATTGACTAAATTCCGTCGAGCAGGCTGGCCTGTGTGCGAGTAAAGATAAGCTGTACGACAAACAGTCAACATCGGCTTGAATCCGGACGTGATGCCTACTAACTGTCAACGTGTCAACGTCATACTCCGACGAATTGTTACATCGTACTTAAATTAGGCTGTTTGAAATAGCGTATAATTTAATAATTTATACTATTGCTTCATATACTTGGTTCAGACTATATGTACTTACAATTTTGAAAAAGTATCTACAAGGAAAATGCAAATTATATTTCATATCAAATTATAATGATTTCATCAATTTTCCTTGAAATTCTCAGGAATGAAGAATCCAATTTCAATGAGTTTTGATTTACAACATTTGTTCTTTATTTCTCCAATTTCTGTCTTCCCAATCTGAATGCTCCAAGTATTCCTTTCATTCTCCACTTACTTTGTACAAATTGATTTCTCCCGGTGCTCACTTTGCTGCTTTACTCCAAATTTTCTGCCCAGCCTGCCTTTATATCTTGGGAGCTGCTATGAAGCCCACCAGAATTAATTGGACGAAGCCCGGTGACTTGGCGGGTTCATATACACGTACTGACTCGTTGCTCGGTACCACTACGTTCTCGAGCCGCAGCGACAGATGTGATACAAACAGATTGATCCTACGCACGACGATTAAGACGCTTCTACAAGATTTTCCGGTAAAATCGCACCGTTTATTGTTCCGAAGTGATGAAGGAGCACTCTGTTTCCACATTATCGCCTGCCAGATTGTGAAATTTGCTAGGCCCCGATAGCCTCTTCCTTCGAATATCTCCGGAACATGGATGAACTTTCATAACGAAATCATCTGCCAAGAAAGCTGACGGAGTCGGCTCCTGACGCTGCCCGTCATCCATCACGATGCGGGCCTGGATTTGCGAGCAGCTCTTCAAGGCAATTTCGCAGTAATGTCTTTGTCTTTCATCCCGGCCTAGGCCTTTGCACTCTGTAACATGCAACTCCAGCACGTTTCATTGTCACGCCTGCACAAACTGACTGATTATTCCCTTTAGATTTCCATGCATATCTCGACTGACATACTGGGATTATCCTGAATTGCCGTACGATTTCTCCCGCCATTTTATCATCCACTGGTTCATCGTTGTTGATCACTTCCTGACACTCAGACGCTGAAGCCGTCACGAGACACAATCTCCAAGCGTTTCCAGCACTATCGGCAGGGACACCTGATTTCCTTTGATTGTGAATTCATCAAATGCCATGATTACCCTTCTGTTTCGACGAGATGACCGGGAACTGGTCGAATGCGCTAACCATGAAAACTTGCATGTGCTAAGACGTAAATAATACACTATGGAGTCAAGATCAATTAAATTTGTGGCCTTTACTCATATACGATCTCAAAAGTTACAGAAGATTTCAGTGCCATTTCTTTATCGAATACACCCCACAGGCCATTCTGGTGCAGTTGGAAAACCGGAATATAGGATTTATCTGTGTTCCATATATTGAACAATGGCGTATCTAGCGTACTGTATGTGCGCACAGATGCGCCATACAGCGCACCTAGATGCGCCATTGCTCTGACTTATGGAACTGGAGAAGTAAACTGATCATGGGCATGCCATATATCTGGTTTCAACCACCTGAATATAACGCCGTAGTATGAACAAAGAGCACCTGTTCCATGGGTTACGGGTAACTTGCAGGAACATCACATTCTGCGTTCAATGAACATAGTGGAGCGTACCAAATGTACCTTCAGACAGCAATGACGTCTATATAAGGTTTATTACACACAATAATACATTAGCGAAATGAGGTTACAAATTTTACCATGACATCCCAATGTATTATCGCGCTCCTTTGCACGCCATGACTGAGTCATATTACTCTTTTTCCCGTTTCAGATTGCTTGATAGAGCGCAATAAAACTTAATTTTCAACTGATTCCTTGTCTACATCGATACCGCGAAAACTGGCTCTTACTGATCGTCACGATCTGCCACTGATTGTTGTCTCAGCTCTGACCATTATACAGATTTGTATCTGCCAGCCACAAGAGATGTCACAGATAACTATCAAATTTATGTCTCTATGGATATGCTGGCACATATCTCTAATATTTCCCTTATTGTAACCAAACAAAAATTTTCGACTTTGCCTATATTAATTCTGGTAAATCTATACATATATATATATATATATATATATATATATATATATATATATTATATTATTATTACATATATATATATATATATATTACATATTATTACATACATATTATACATATTATTATATATAAATGGATACTTGTCTGTCTGTCAAAAATTGATTCTTTATATATTACCCGGGTAATTATTCAAGTAAACGCTCTGGAAAATCCTTCACCTTTTTAAATGAGGTCTGCTTTAGGAAATCACTCTGGAAGGGTTGTTATAGAAAATTAGAGTGTGGCACCAACAGTCACAAATCCCTAAATATTGTCTCTTCATCTCCAGGATTTACAGTAAAGATACTTCTGCTATCGAATTTTCTTCTGTTACGATAATACTTACTTAGCCGGAATATCATGTAACGCGCATCATCATCTCTTGATTGCATTGAGGCAGAAATGTTCGCCAAATCATTTCTCCCACTGGTTTCTCTGTCTAACATTGCTCTGATCTCTGTTCCGAAGTGATATATATTTGAACTGCGATACAGCATACTTGAAAAGCTGAAGGTATCGATGGATTTGTATGGATGCTCCCTCTCTTAATATTTCGCTCGAGAGTGAAGTTTTTTGATAGTCTCTCGACTTCCGTCATTTTGATACACTTGCAACAGTACTTATTCGCTAGATTTCAACAAAAAATAAAACCACTGTGGAACTGGGCATTTTCGAGCACTTTCAAACAATTCACGAATCTTCGATCTTTGCAAACAAAGAGGGAAGTAAGATTCAAACGTTAAATTTTCGTTCCGTTAATTTCACGCACGCGACTAATTTCAAAACAGCGAACAACATTCTCCTAACATTTATTTATGATGTATACTTCGCAAGGGATGCCGAGGTTCCAGAGAAACTTACATCTGAATCCAATTTCCCTTGCCTACAAGTCAGATACGTCCGCTTGAATAGCTAATTGAGATTTGCCCAGTTAGAGAACCAGTGAGTGAGCTATGACTACTAAGTAACACGGCTAAATCCAACGACAGATCAAGGCCTGCCTGTAACATAATCCCGACGGTGTAGCGGCAGGTGGGTCACAGCGACCACAAAACGATCTTGACAGATAATATACGCCTTTGTGCATCTGTCAAGTCAAGGCAAGTCCTGCCCTGTGGGTTCTCCAGAGCCTCACAGACAAGCCAGAATTGCCTTCATTTCAAACTTTGTTATACATGCAAATAGCTTGAAAATCACACGGCCCCTACACGACTTCAACGACTCAGCACGCGCACACTCACAACTGAATCTGGTTATCAATACCAGAATACCAGTTGATTTACACTTAGCCTATCTATAACATCAAGATCAGTTGTTATGCACATAACAGTAGGATGAAGTGATTTATCTAAAAGTATTACTGATCAATCAAGAGAGAGGTGGAATGTTAGGAATTAAAAATTGCATTATAGTCCTACCAAGTAGATTATTGAACCGAAAAAAAGGGAGTCGAAAGTTAATTTGGTACTATAACAATCAATTTATTTATATTACAGGCTCATCGATTTTTTTTTTTCATCATACCACTACAGGAGCCAAGCTTAATATTTTATATTACATAGTTATCTTCAAATCCGTTACAGAGGTACGTCTCGAGGTTAATAGAAATAATTTAATGGATGGAGACGCTTATAATTTTAGCATGCTCCAGAGTCATACTTTATTTTAAATTCAAAATTTGTTAAAATTCATACAACTTACTTGACTTGAACATTTCAGAAAAAACACAAACACAGATAAAAAAAATCCCAAGTAACATACGGGTTACACCATAATCTAAGGTTAATGTTATTCAAAACACATAAATGAGTAACTTGTGTCATTACGTAAATAAAACATTTGGCTGTTCATCTTCGAAAGCCTGAAGGGTCATCAAGCCAGATCTGACTCTCGATTTATTACGACCAGCCTGGGTCGCGATCAGCGTTCCGGTACCTTGTCCATTATCTGCCAGAAACCAAATACATCAGTTTCAACACGATAATGAGCGTTCAAAGAATAATGATTGACATTTATAGGGAGATATCACGCGAATGAAGACACTTCACGCAAATGACACTAATATCCACAGGCCTTCCAACCAAGATTTGTTCGACAGACGAAAAAACAGCAGCTATGATTTGCTGATCGTAAATATCGCCAGCGAAGGTTCGCCTTCTCATAGACCCAGAATTTAACACGAGATAGACTCCATACGTATGGATTGTTGTGTGACGCGAAGATAAAGCACTTAGAGTTTCTCCTTTTTTTCAGGAGAAAATCATTTATGAGTTTATCGGTCTTCATGAAGAATTTATAGAACTGAGATTATCCGCGAAAATGGTGTATTGATCTGCGTTAATGAGGCACAATTTCTAGCGTACACTGCCCTAATTCAAAGATGACATAAACTGAACAAGGAGATTGCTTATGGTTGGCGCCATGAAGCATATAATCAAGTTTTCCGCTGACTCTCTATCAATGATCCATCAGTGGTATTACAACGATTTAGCGGAATCACCCTACAAATCTGCAGCAAAAATTACGGAGCACCCATAGACGATGATGTTCTGGGAATCCATTTATTCTACTCATGGATAAATCATAATGAATCCCAATGCTGAGTCTCCTGGAGAGGCAAACACGATTGAGGCCACTGCGAGCGCCGACATCCTGCGGCATGCATAAATGGCATTAAAGTCATGAAGCGAGCTCTGAGAATCCACTAAGGGACATTAGAATTTTCGATCATCTTCATAACTTCACGCTGGTGAGGAGCCGGAGAGATCTGAAAAATCGATCCAGAAAGGACATGAGCGTTACGTTACTCAAGACTACGGTGTGTCGAGTGCATGCACATGATACGAAGACATCGATACTGAAAATGTTCTAGCTCTGATGACAGGCATTGAGGCCGACTGAAAATCAAAACTACTGCACTACACGACAATGATCCGGCAATAAGGTCAGAAGATCTTGCGGGATCCGCCTCATTCCGGTAATTGTTCGAAGAGCTGATCCTTTCAGTACATTCCCCGCTCTTCAGATGCTCAATGGATTTCCATTTTGAATCGAAATCCAACCTCAAGATTATTTAAATGGCATAGAATGAGTTGTTTACCTGAAATTTGAGTTTGTTGCGCTGGATTTCATGTTTCTGTGACGAGTCTGGTTAACTCTGCTTTCCGTAGAGTTTGGTACCTAGCTTCAAGAATCTTAAATAGACAAATTGTCTAGCTGCATTCTCCGAGGGTCCTTGCAGACGATCCATTAGTCCCGTGACAACACTACGGCATCTGTGTTATCTCAACGTTGCCATCACTTTCAGATAACCGTCATCAAATTTTGACATTAAAATTACAGCTAAAAGGAGCTTGTGTCATGAAATCCTGGGAGGCCTATGCAGTTAAATCGGGAAGCTGCAGAGAGGTTCCATGAGAAAAAGCTCATATGTTTTTCTGACAGCAATTGGTACAGGGGTGAAAACATATCTCCATTAATGGTGTGCTCATATATTTTTTAATTAACAGATACCGACTTCAAAAAGTCTCCCATGTCCAATTGCCATTAGCTTCACAAAGCTGACCGGAATATCCGTCGAAAGCAACGCGAGACAGTCACTGTCTCCTGTTCTATCGGAAATCCCCATTGAGCAAGCAGGCTGTCTGGCCTTAACCCATTTATTCATGGAAAGGATCACTTTCTCCAACGACTTACGAACACAAGATAATCACGCTATGGGATAGGAGTTCTGGTCGGACGCGGGTTTACCAGGTTCCATAAATAACTTCACATTGGCCCTCCAATCATCCAAGTATTAAATGTTGAGTCTCCAGAAATGTGTCTCAACATGCCTTAAGGATGATACCTGGGAATTTTACAGTTGAATCCTGACTCATCAGCTCTGAGCTGCATTACACGATGAAAGGAGCGCTGAGAGGAGAGAGTTCCTACACGAGGGGTTACTGATCTTATCACGCTGGTTTCAAGGAGGAATGATCCATGCCGGCGCACAGAAGCTATTCAACTTTCGGCGCGAGTTGAGGATCATTCGCCTGAGACTTGCCTCGCTGTCTGCAGTGCCTGGTTACGCATCTGCGTACATGTTCCGAAGAGGTCATCGACGCTCGATGCTGATAGCGTCCACGTTGCGAACATCATGCTCTTCTGGCCCTGATGTTGACTCTGTTCATCGGCGCCGCGTATGTTTCTCGAGCGCGTCTTCAGTTGCCCACGTTCACGGAAAAATATTTTAGTCCAGCGTCGAATTGCGCAAAAGCTCGGCGTAATGAAAATTTCGGTAAATGAGCTTGCTTCAGCGCGTTATCCACATCAGGCTTGAGACGAAGTTATGTCTCCTTCAGTGGCGGAAGCTCTTCTACTGTCGATATGGTTTCATCTTACTACGCTCAACTTGCTCCACCGCTAGATCATATGTGATTACTGATTAAAGATTTCCCGACGGATTGAACTCCGGTGGCAACGAGTCTCTCATACAAGTGATCACTAACCAATGCGCAACTATGATTGGTGAATCTGAACAAAGCAGTGAGGTCTAATAAATTACACTGAGGATTGAGCAAATGTACTCCATTGTTTAGAACTGTCATTATTTTTCAGCAGATTATCACATTTAGAAATTCATATCTTTACACAACGTAAAGACTGCATAAAGATGAAATTTGATATCATCAGCAATTCGTTCGCACTTTGAAGTGCGGGGTAAATTCATTGAAATTTAACTGAATCGCATCTCATTGCGTTGCGTCAATTGCACGAGCTTCCGTGAAATCGGTCGAGTGATTTCTGTGTGACGGCTCGGTAGAAATATGGATACACAACAAGACTTTCATTCACTCTCGAAAATTCCAAACGCTTCATTGAAAATCGCTCGGAATCGCACATTCAACTGCATGATCAAAATACCAAGCGACCGTACATACACCAAGGAAAAATGGCAGTTATAAACGTAACAACTCCGGAGAAGCGTTGCGATTTGTATCAACCACCTAAGCATCAAACGTCCCTGGATCATTACGTGCGAGCTAGCGTCCAGAAGGCACTGAACTGAGCTGATAAAGACACTGCGGCCAAACTCGCGCAGCAGTACCGCAGCAGGAGTGGCTCACAAGTGATTGACGATGAGACCTACATTAGCCGACACCAAATGCCAGGACAGGAACACTTGCCGCTCCTAAGTTATTTCGTTCCGGAGAGTGTAATGGAAGAAGAAACTTCCATTAAAACTTACCAGGCGATTTCCAGGCAAATGAGTCAGCCTCTTCATACCTCTGAATGCCTAAAAACGACTTCAAATTCCTTCCACGATGGCTCGACTGTTCACTTTAGCTGGATTTGGCATCTCGTCATCTCATGCCTACCTGCCTGACTGGCACAAAGATAATAACGTAGCTTTGCAATGCCACGTCAACCTCTCCAGAACACTGAACTGCCCACTGAAAAATCGTCTTGGGCAATCATGAAATACAGCTCGTTACCTGTAACTGATAGAAAATGAATTATGCGGTTAATAGTAAGTAAGATTGAAGTCGGTCCATATTCAAAATTTGATGAAAGGTCAAGTAGCGTGCGCATTTGGGTTGGGAGAAGAGGTCTAATAAATCAATGATGCCAGAATCAATCATTTAGTAGGACTTATTCTCAGAAAGCTCTGAAAGAATCAATGATGAAAATTTAAGTATCTATTTCCTTGCGTACCATCGAATATATCTCTTACCCAAATTTGATTTTACGTCATGATAAACAACATTTCCATAAAATTGCGTCCCGAAACAGAAACAGACGCAGTCTACAGCTGCGGTTTTCGATTGAATTGATTTCCAACTTCTGACTGACTCATGTCTTAGATTGCCGCATAAATAAGTACGTGCTTCGGGGTACTGAAGCGATTTCAAGTATGATTCATTTGCGCCTTTGATTGCTCTCCATTCTTTCATTCATTGTCTAATTTTCGATCCTTTAGTTTGCGCTTGTACGTTTCATGGTTTAAATTATCATCCATCCTTAATTTTATCATTCAATAGTTTTCCTTTCTCATTTAACACTGAAATTTCGATGTTACATCTTCACTTATGCGTACATTGCTTCAGCTGCAAATCTGTATAATGAAGATAACATAGCAGCATTAGCGGCTGACGGGAATGCATTGTTAATTAGATGATTTACATCTGCAACGGGCTGAAAATAGCTTCTCGTTTATACTGTCTTCCAGAAATTCGTGCGTTACCTTAATTTGCTGTTCACTTGATAATTAAGTGCTCATCAGGCAATTTAAAATATTAATATCTCAGATATTTAGCTGTTTTTGATTATCTGAATTAGCATTGGTTTATTTAGTAGTAAAGATTTATTTCAGATGCGGTTGGTTGCTATAATGTAATTTAATTTCATAAATAAGTACCATGTCAATTCACTTCCCGGTTGTCTCAAATTCACATCAACAACTTCAGAATGTCTCTGCCGTCTTAATTCAAAACAAACAAGACGGCATGTTATATTGCGTATTTTTGGCGTAATTAGCAAACCGTTCAAACATATATCGTATGCAGCAGTCACGCTGTGTTATCGATTGCATTAATCTTCCGCGTGATGCCCCATCGATTTGCTGTCATAGATAACAATTAATAAGCTTCATTCAGCAAGTCACCAGAACATGGGCCGAAAAGAGCCATGGTATTTACAAACGAGAGCACATTACACTCAAATTCCAGAAATTGGACAGTGATTGATGACTGCGCGCTCAATTCGGGGAGTTCGCGTTCTCTTTTTGATCACTTTTTAGAGCTGCTCTTTTCGGCCCATGTTCTATTGACACTGAATGAAGCTATTAATTGTTATCTATGACAGCAATCGATGGGAGGCAGCCATCACACGAGAAGATTGTCTAATCGATAACACAGCGTGACTAGGTCGAGCTCGGAGGTGTTTATCCATACATACGATATATGTTTGAACGGTTTGCTAATTACGCCAAAAATACCTATGTATAACATGCCGTCTTGTTTGTTTTGAATCAAGACGAAGGCCGTTCGACGGAACTAATTCGACAAGTTCACGAACGGTTGCTGAGTGGTAGTTTGCAAGGAACAACACCTTCAGGGAGGTGTGAATTGACATGAATTTTCCTTGTTATGAAATTAAATTACATTATAGCAACCAAGCCGCATCGCAAGTAAATCTTTTACTACTAAATAAACCAATGCTAATTTGGATAATCAAAGCAATGACAATATTCGTATGTCTGAATGTTAATGTTTTTAAATTGCCTGATGAACTTAATTATCAAGTGAACGGCAAATTCCAAATTAAACACTTTTTAGTTTCACGACTGAATTTGCAAGACCGGTCCAACGAAAGAAGAAACGATGCTATTTTTCAACCGTTTGCAGAATAGTATAATCATCTAATTAACAGCCATTCCCGTCAGCTACTTTGTGCCCATTATCGCTAATAGCACTTCTATGTTATCTTCATTATACAGATTTGCAGCTAAAGCACTTAATGTACACGCAGAATTGAATATGAACATCAGGTTTCGAGTGTTAAATGAGAAAAAAAAACTATTGATATGATAAAATTAAGAATGGGTGATAATTTAAATACATGAAACATTACCAAGCACAAACTAAAGGATCGAAAAGTGAACCGGTGGGATGAAGAATGGAAACAATCAAAATAAATGAATATCACACTGCCAAAAAGTCACTTCGGTGCCCAGCGACTGACACATGCGAGCGGCTTCTAAGACATAAGAGTCAGTCAAAAGAGACGAAAAAATCAATTCAATCAAACACACCTTTTGTAGACTTGCGTCTGTTTCTGTTTCGGGACACTTAATTTTACATAAAATGTTTGTTTACTATCCTTGACGTAAATCAAATTTGAATTAAAGAATGTATTCGATGAAATTTGGACACACAAAATAGGTCACCAAAAATTTTCCTTGAGCCCGATTCTTTTCAAACTTTCTGAAAATAAAGTCCTACTAAATGATTGAGTTCTGGCATCATTGGTTTATTGAACCTCTTCTCCCAACCCAAATGCCCGCACCTTTGCCTTGACCCCTTTCATCAAATTTTGGGCAATGATAGGACCGACTTGTTTACTTACTATTAACCACACTTTCTTTGGTTCAAGTTCATTTTCTATCAGTTTTGGAGTTTTAACGAGCTTTGCCTTCATGATTGCCCAAAATTTTTCAATTGGGCGAAGTTCCGGAGTGTTTGGAGGGTTGACGTCTTTTGGTACAAAAGCTACGTTATTATCTTTGTACCAGTCTAAGGCGGGCCGGGCATAGTGGCAAGATGCCAAATCCGGCCAAAACAGTGTCGGGCCATCGTGAGATCTCAAGAAGGGCAGAAGTCGTTTTTGGAGGCATTCGTCCTTGTAGATTTGTCCGTTGACGGTCCCAGAGGTTATGAAGGGCTGACTCATTTTGCCACATCCGCAGATCGCTTGCCAGACAAGGAATTTTTTGGCGAATTTCGACAGTTTCTTCTTCCGTACACTCTCCGGAACGGCCAACTTAGAGGTGGCGACGTAGTGTTCCTGTCCTGGCATTTGTTTGGTGTCGGCTTTAATGTAGGTCTCATCGTCCATCACAATGCAGAACGGTTTTGTGAGCCACTCCCTGTACAGTTTTCTTGCACGAGTTTTGGCCACCGAGTTGTGTTTATCGCTCCGGTTCGGTGCCTTCTGGACCTTGTACACATGTAATCCAGAACGTTTAATGCTTAAATTAGTTCAATACCATCCTGGCCTTCTCCGGATATGATGTGCCACGTTTTTTGCCACTACCATTTTTCCGCTTGGTTGTCTTACGGTCCTTGATCGGTTTTGATCACATGAGATACGGTTGAATGTGCGATTCCGAGCTGTTTTCCGATCCATCGATGAGAAGCGTTTGGGTTTTCGAAGTGAGTGCCCAAAATTTGTTGGCGCACTATTTATTCATTCGAAGCCGTCACTGAAATCACTCGACCGATTTTCACGAAACTCATTACACAATTGACACAACACAATGAAATACATTCAGTTAAAATTTCAATAATTTTTACCCACACGCTAAAAAGTTACGAACAATTGCGTGTGTCCAAATTTCATCGAATACAGTCTTTACGCGTTGTGTAAAATTAATAATTTCTTAATGTGATGTCTGTGACAACTTCAATATGACAGTTCTAAACAATGGAGAAGTTACACGTTTGACTTGTCCATCCTCAATTGGCAGTACATTAGACCTCACACTTTGTTCGAATTCATTATCATTGGATTGCACATTGAATGTGATTCAGGATCCTCACTTGCCCATGAAAATTTCGATTGCCACCGGGTTCAATCCATCGAAATCTGTCAATGTCACATATGATCTAACCCGATTGGACAAAGTTTAGAGCAGTAGTAGATGAAGCCATATCGACGGTAGAAGAGCTTCCACCACTGAAGGAACATAACTTCGTCTCCAACCTGATCTTGGATAACGCGCTTCAAGCTCAAACTCGACCAGTTCCGGGAACGTCATTTCGCAGGAAACCTCCTTCTCCATGATGGGATCAGCAATGCACCGAGCTTTACTGTAAAAAATTCGACGCGTTCATATTTTTCCGTAGACGTGGAACAGCTGAGCACTTCGAAGTATACACGGCTCTCGGACGTGAACTTAAGAGTCCCATCAAGGCCATGAAACGCGGTTGCTGGCGAAGATTCGTGGACGGGCTATCGCGCGAAACGTTGATGAGTACTCTTCGGAACATGGCGCGAAGATTGCGTAACCGAACTACGAACAACGAAAACAAGGAGTACTCGGGCGAATGGATCCTCAAGCTCGCGCGAAAAGTTTGAATAGCTTCTGTGCCGGCATGGATCATTCCTCGCGAAACCGAGAATTCGATAGATGAGATCAGCCAACCTTTTTCAATTGTAGAACTCTCTCTCTCGCGCTCCTTTCGTGTGGCAATACGGCTCAAGAGGCTGATAGGATCAAGTTCAACTTGCTTAAGAACCTCCCAGACGTCGCTAAGAGGCGCATGTTGAACTTGTTTCTGGAACTCAACATTGTACCGGATGATTGGAGGCGGGTGAGAGTTGTTGCCAAAACCTGGTAAGCCCGCGTCCGACCAGAACTCCTATCGCCCCATAGCGGTGTTATCTTGTGTTCGTAAGTCGTTGGAGAAAATGATCCGCTTCCGTCTGAATAAATGGGTTAAGGCGAACAACCTGCTTTCAGATACTCAATAGGGTTTCCATTGGGGCAAGGGAACGAACGACTGTCTCGCGTTGCTTTCGACGGATATTCAGTTAGCTTTAGCTAACAAAGAGCTAATGGCTTCTGTATTCTTGGACATAAAGGAGGCTTTGAATTCAGTATCTGTTGAAGTTCTCTCAGATAAACTCCACGCTTGTGGCTTTTCACCATTAATGAATATGTTTTTGTACAATTTGCTGTCAGAAAAACATATGAGCTTTTCTCATGGAACCTCTACAGCTTCCCGATTTAGCTACATGGGCCTCCCCCAGGACTCATGTTTAAGCTCCCTTTTGTATAATTTTAATGTCAAAGACATTGACGGTTGTCTAAGTGATAACTGTACGTTGAAACAACTTACAGATGCCGGCGTAGTGTTTGTCACGGGACCCAATGGGGTCGATCTGCAAGGACCCTCGGAGAATACCTTAGACAATTTGTCTATTTGGGTTCTTGAGCTAGGTACCAAATTCTCTACGGAGAAAACAGAGTTGGTAGTTTCGTCTAGGAAGCATAATCCAGCACAACCGAAGCTTCAAATTTCGGGTAAGCCGATAACTCATTCTATGCCATTTAAATATCTTGGGGTTTGGTTCGATTCAAAGTGCACCTGGAGATCCCACATTGAGCATCTGAAGCGAAAGTGCCAGCAAAGGATCAACTTTCTTCGAACAATTACCGGAACCTGGTGGGGAGCGGATCCACAAGATCTTCTAACGTTGTACCGGACAACAATTTGGTCGGTTAACGAATACGGTAGTTTTGGTTTTCAGTCGGCGGCGCGGTCGCACATCATCAAACTAGAACGTTTTCAGTATCGGTGTCTTCGTATCGCGTTATGTTGCATGCACTCGACTTACACCATGAGTCTTGAAGTGCTGGCTGGCATGTGGCCACTCTCGGATCGGTTTTCAGAATTATCTCTCCGGCTCCTCACCAGGTGTGAAGTTATGAACCCCCAGGTGATCGAAAATTTTGAGAAGCTCCTTGAATTGAATTCTCAAACTCGCTTCATGACTTTGTACCATTTGTACATACCACAGGATGTCAGCCCTTCACCGAGTATTTCCAATCGTGTTTGCCTCTCCGGTTTCGGCAGTTAGGTTCATTATGATTTATCCATGAAGTAGGAGCTTCATGGATTCCCAGAGCATCATCGTCCTATGGTTGCTCCGATAATTTTTGCTGCAAAGTTTGGCCAAGTTGATTCCACTAAATCGTTCTTCACTGATGGATCATTGATAGAGGAGTCAGCAGGCTTTGATATATACAATGAAATTCATAGCGCCAACCGTAAACTTGAAGCTCCTTGTTCAGTTTATGTCGCTGAATTAGGGGCAATACAATACGCTAGAAATTGTTGCCTCATTAACACCGGATCGGTACCTCATTTTCACGGATAGTCTCAGTTCTATAGAGGCTATTCGCTCATTGAGGCCGGTAAAGCTCTCCTCGTATTTTCTCATGAAAATACAGGAGCTTCTAAGTGCTTTATCTTCGCGTCATTTAACAATCACCTTTGTATGGGTCCCATCTCATTGTTAAATTCTGGGCTATGAGAGAGCGGACTCGCTTGCAAAGGTGGGCGCTATAGAAGGCGATATTTACGATCAACAAATCGCCTTTTATGATTTTTTTCGTCCTGTCGAACAAATCTTGGTTTGGAGGTATGGATGTGGGTGGGACTTCATTTGCGTGGGAGTCTTCATTCGCGTGATGTCTCCCCTCGTGTCCAATCATTATTCTTTGAACGCTCATTTATATCGTGTTGAGCTGAGCAACAGCAGTTTCTGTGAATGTGGACAAGGTTACCAGGACGCTGATCGCATTGTTTGGTCATGTGCTGAGCATCGGGGAGTCAGATCTGAGCTTGATGACTCCCTTCGGGCTCGAGGTGGACAGCCCAATGTTTTGGCTGTACGTGAGCTGGAGTTTACTCATTTATGTGTTTTTGAATAACATTAGCCTTAGATTGTAGTTAGCCTAACCCGTATGTTTACTTTAAGTTTTTTTTATCTGTGTTTGTGTTTTTTTTTCACAAAAATGTTCAAGTCAAAAATAAACAAAAGTTGTATAGTTTTTAACAAATTTTGAATTTAAAATAAAGATGTAATGTAGGCATGCTTAAAATTCTCGCCCATCTCTCCATCCATTAAATTGTTATTCCTATTAACCTCGAGACGGCCGCGAGTAATCGGTTCTATCCATAACTTTAGTTTGAAGATAACTTATGTATATAAATATTAAAGCTTGGCTCTGTAGTGGTGATGCGATTGAGCCTGTATAAATAAATGATTGTTATAAAAAATTCTGGAAATGCTTTCGACTTCCCTTTTTTCAGGGTTCAACCAATCTTTTGCGGGACCGCAGTACAATTTTTAATTCTAACGATTCCACCTCTCTCTTGATTGATCAATATGCAAATAAATCCTCACTTCTGTTATGTCTCTTCTTGTCTGATGTTATAAATAAACTAAAATGTAAAAATCAACGATACGGTATTCTGAAGCAGTTAATGTAAAATTCAATTGTGAAATTATTGCACGATGCGAGTCGTTCCAAGTCGTGTAAATTTGAAACCGCGTGTGATTTTCAAGCTATTTGCATGCTCTTTAAAAAGATTTAAAATAAGAAAACAATTCTGGCTTACAAAACGCGGCTTACTACGTGAGAGAGGCTCTGGAGAACCCTAGAACAGGACCTGCCAGCTGTTAGTGCAAAAACGTCACTATTTATCTGTCAAAAAAGACCGTTTTTTATTGGTCGCTGTGACCACGCCTACCGCTACCGTCGAGTTATGTTACAAGCAGGCAGTCTGTCGTTGGTTTAGCCGTGTTGCTAGTAGTCACTGCTTTTTCACTTTTTTGGTTTATGATAACTAGAACAAATCTCGAGTACTTATTCAAACAGACGTATCTGACTTTGTAAACAAAGAGGGGAAGTAAGATTCAAATGTAAATTTCTCTAAATTCTCAGCATCCACACGGAAAGTAGCATCACCATCATGTTAGGGAAATGTTATTCCTTGTTTGGTGGTCCTTGTTTGCGTGAAAGTGCTTAGGGTTTGAAGAATTTAACGTTTGAATCTTACTTCCCCTCTTTGTTTACAAAATCAGATTCGTCTGTTTGAAAAAGTACTCGAGAAATGCGGATATAAAAGTTCACTTTTACAGTGGTTTATTTTTTGTTGAAAGTCTAGCGAATAAGGATACTGTTTGCAAGTGTATCAAAATGACGGAGAGTCCAAAGGGCTATCAAAGCTTCACTTTCTATCGAGCGAGCGCCATTAAGAGAAACATCCACTTCCCATCCATCGATACCTTCAACTTTTTCAAAGCCATGGAAATCACGTATCGCAGTTCCAAATACTATATCACTTCGAACAAGGATCGAAACAATGTTGAACAGAAGCCAGTGAATGATTTGGCACTCCTTCCGAACATTTTCCTCTGCTCAACAATCAAGATGACATTGGTGCGACGTTACGTATTATTCCGGCTAAAGTAAAGGTATTATCGTAAGTAACGGAAGAAAAAGTTCGATAGCAGAAGTATGCTACTGTAGAAGCTGGAATGGTGAAGGGATAATGTTTTAGGGTTTGTTGAACTTTTAATTTGATTTTATAGTTGCGCCTTTTCTTTAACCCTTCCAAATTGTTTCCCCTCTTGGACCTCTCCATTTAAAAATTGAAAATTTTCAAACGTTTACTTTATTGAATATTACCAGGTATATATATACAAAAATCGAAAAGTTTTTTTTTTTTTGACAGACAGACAGAAATCCATTTATATATATATATATATATATATATATATATATATATATATATATATATATATATATATATATATATATATATATATATATATATCTATATATATATATATATATATATATATATATATATATATATATATATATAGATTACCAAGTATATATACAAAAATCGAAAAATTTTGTTTAGTTTTTAATAAAAATATTAAAGATATGTGTCAACATATCTGGCAACACTGGAGCGACCTCCGTATCATAGAAGACATAAATTTGATGAGGACATCTCTTTGTGATGAGATGAGGACATCTCTTTGTGAGCTGGCAGGTCTGTCTATATATGGTCAAACGCTGGGACTTAACAATCGAGTAGCGAATCGAACGACAATCGAGTAGAGCCAGTTTTCCGCAATCGATAGACTGGAATCGGTTGAAAAATTAAGTTTTATTGCGCTCACAATAAACAATCACGGAGCGAACGAATAAAAAAAGTAGTATGACGTAGCACTTTCCGAGTGCTTGTGTAGCGTGCAAAGGGAGCGCGATGGTATTAGTGTCATGAGCAAATTTGGCTCATTTCACTAATATTATTGTGGCAACTTGGCCAGACCTTATATAGACGTCATTGCTGTCCTAGGGAGAACCATTTGAAGGGGCACGCTCCACCTATGTTCGGTGAACGCAAATGAGTGTTCCTGCAGGATTGCCCATGCCCATGGAACCAAGGTTATGCTTTGTTCATACTACGGCGTTGTATTCCGGGTGCAGTTGAAAACCGGAATATAGCAGCCGCGCCAATCGATTTTACTCCAGTTCCATAAGTCCAAACAATGGCGCATCTAGTGCGCTGTATGGCGCATCTGATGCGCTATACAGCGCACTAGATGCGCCATTGTTTGTACTTATGGAACTGGAGTAAAATCGATTGGCGCGACTGCTATATTCCGGTTTTCAACTGCACCAGGAATAACATAATAAAGGGTGTATTCGATAAAAATGGCACACAGAAAATCTTCTGTAACTTTTGAATCGTATGAGTAAAAAACCTAGAAATTTGAGTAGATCTTATCCATAGTGTATTATTTACATCTGCCTATGCAAGTTTCATAGTTATACATTCAGTAGTTCCAGTCATGTCGTCGAAACAAGAAATTGTCCGTGAGAAAATTTTGTGCACTCACAATCAAAATCCAGGGGCGTCCCACCGGTGGATTGCTAAAACGCTTGGAATTGCAAATACAACTGTGTCTCGTGTAATAAGAACCTTCAAAGAGCGTCTGAGTGTCCAAAGGAAGGAAGGGAGTGGTCGTAACAGTGGTCCAATGGACAGTAAAATGGCCAGGAAAGTCGTACAACAATTCAAGAACCGTCCAAACATGTCAATTCGAGATGTCGCTAAAAAATCTAAAGTGTCAGTCGGTTTTGTGCAGAAAACCATGAAGCGTGCTGGGTTACATGTTTACAAAGTGCAAAAAGCCCCAAACCGGAATGAAAAACAAAACATCACTGCGAAAACCCGCGCCCGGAAACTTTACACGAAGCTGCTCACCAAATCCGGTTGCATCGTGATGGATGACGAAACATACGTCAAGGCCGACTTCCGTCAACTTTCTTGGCAAGAATATTTCGTTGCCAAGTCGAAGTTCGATGTTCCGGAGGATGTTCGAAAGGAGAAACTATCGAAATTTGCTAAGAAGTTTCTAATCTGGCAGGCGATTTGCGGATGTGGTGAAATAAGTGCTCCCTTCATCACTTCCGGAACAATAAACGGTGCGATTTACACGGAAGAGTGCCTTAAGAAGCGTCTCTTGTCATTCATTAAGAAGCACAAAGGATCAACTCTGTTTTGGCCTGATCTAGCATCCACTACGCTCGAAACGTATTGGAGTGGTACCGAGCCAACGGAGTCAATTTTGTGCCAAAGTATATGAACCCACCAAATTCACCGGAGCTTCGTCCAATTGAAAAATTCTGGGCAATTATGAAAACGGAACTTCGCAAACATCCCAAAACTATAAAAACAGAGCTAGAATTGAAGAAAATTTGGGTAAAAACAACAAAAACACTGGGAAAATCGGTTGTACAAAATTTGATGGGTGGAGTGAAAAGGAAGGTGCGGGCATTCGGGATGGGAGACGAAATTGAATAAAACAAATGTTGTAAATCAAAACTCATTAGTAGTTCTTCATTCCCTGAAAATTTCAAGAAAATCCGATAATCAGTATAATTTTGATAAGTATACATATATGTGTGTGCCATTTTTATCGAATACACCCTTTAAAAGGCTATCTTGATGACATTTTCCTTGTAGATACTTTTCAAAACACCCTTGTATTAAGTTACAAGCCTATAGTCTGAACAAGGCATTACCCAAACGTGGTGTAAATTATTAAGTATACACGCTATTTCTAAACAACCCTAATTTAAGTACGATGTACTCTAATTCGTCGGAAGTATGACGTTGACACGTTGACAATTAGTAAACATCGATCGGATTCAAGCCGATGTTGACTGTTTGTCATCTTACCACTACGAACTATCTTTACTCACTTTTGGGTAGCCATACTTCCGACGAATTTGAGTCCATCTTACTTAAATTTGGGTTATTTAGAAATAGCGTGCAGGCAATAGAGCACAAAAAGAACCAATAACATAATCAGAAAAAATAAAGAACCCAAAATTAAAATCATTTCACCCAACTCTGGAGTTCCGTGCGGGAAGCCAAATTTGAGTATATGCCATAGTACTCAAATTTGAGTAACTGTATCCAAGGTTTATGGTGGGTAAATTTAACCTAATGCAATAAAATTTGTTAAAAACTAAAACATGAGCATTTTTCCGCACGGTTTGTCAGCAAATGTTATACAGCATGTAAAATTAAGTGCCTTTCTCGTGATGACAGAATAAAAACATAAATTTTCTTGATAATTTTATTGATTTTGTTTATTTCTTAATTTCCGCGATTTTTAACAATATCGTCAAATAATGAAAGTATGCAAACGACTTCCATTTTTACTCAAAAATGAGTTGTCAATGAAGTACTTACTCATTGAGTAATCTTTACCTAATGTGCAGAATCAAATTTACCCATCTCTCCAGTTTAACAACAGTACTCAATTTTAAGTTTTAAAATACGCAATTTTAGGTTCTTTGTTTCTTCCGTGTAGGTTGTTTTTCATGAGGATCCGTTATTTGTTTCATGCGTCTGATATTTGGGCCCAACCTTTAGTACAATAAATACTGTAATTGATTGATAAGAACTTTCCAACTCTTGATGATGAATTGTGGTTTCAAAAGTTATCTCAACATCACAAGTCATCGATGAGAAACACCTGCCTAGAAATTATTATTTCGAAAAATAAATGCATTTGCTTCAAAAGTATACATTTCCAAAGTGATACCCCAAACTTATCTCAGATTTCTGCTCGAATACGTCTGCTATCACCATCACTGTCAGTTCTGGGAAAATCTTCGATTGGAATCAATATTCGGTTCCCCCTTTTAATAATTCAGAAAAACACAAACGTGATCACGGAATCCCTTCATTACACGATGTTTATTTTCGTCAATTTAGAAGGTGGCAAATTGTTTCAACTCACTCCCTTTCTTTCTTTCTTGTTGATTGTTTTCGCGTCTTTCCACCAGGAGGAGGTGCGTTTTGTCTGAAAACGTAAAGTTAAAAGTGAAGTCTTGTCGTGCTGTCCGATACAAACCGGAAGTTGCGATAAGAGAACAAGTGTTTTTTGCTTGTTACGCTTTCGAGAAGTAAGCAATGTTTGCCGCCGTTTTGCGTAATCAAAAGTTGGACAATTTGTTGGTGCTAGGGACGGGGACCAATTGGGGAATTTTCAGCGCAGCAACGGCGGCTTCATTCATGCGTAGCGGCGGATCATAAAGATTATTTCAACAATCAAACGAAATTTCTTTTTTCCCGCTCAAGTTTACTATCGTAGCAGCAATAAATTTCGAGAATTTATGGCATTCGTGCCTAGCACTTCCAGTTCTATCATCTTAAATCCCTTATCAATCGATTTTATGGAATCATGATTCCAGATATCTCAATTAGGGATTGCCACAATCGCAGTGGCATTTTTGTTTTCGTTTCATGGTTCATCGAACGGCGATCCGGAGCTCTACTGAGGAAGTTCTACGCTCGAAGTGGATTTAGGAACTGCCCTCATAAAGTCGTGCAGTGCGCTGGTAAGCAAGAAGGGTACATACATAGGTATTACAACGTGGTACAACCGGCATGGCACAGCAATTGCAATGATTTATCGCTTCTGCAGGAGGATGGAGTAGGGTACGCAACTGGTGCAAATTACAACGTTATATTGAAGCTCGGGAACATCTGCTTCGACATCACCGCCAGAGCGCGCGCCAGGACAAGACCAACACCGGCGTGAGCATGGTAATGAATGTCGAACGATTTATGATCATAATTGCAGCGGGAGACCAGATTGTTCGATTGATATTTACTTGACTTCCTGTTTTATTTGATATACCTGTTGTTGCAGCTTATAACTGCTGATAAGGATTTACATTGCCAGGAGATTTTTATATTTCCTGCACAAAGCGATTATGAGGAGATAAATACAGAGCCATGTGTACAGTTCATGTTCCTCTAAATTACGAACTGAAAACATGATGAAAATCAAATCTATCATTTCACTAGCAACGCTGTGTTGACCACCTCAACCTAAGCACTGGGTAAATTTGTGTCGTTCTGCAGGCAGAGCAATCTGTCCAATATGGTGCCATCCCATTTGTTCACAAGTATATGTCCCGTTTTTTGATGTCGTACCCCTTGACGAATCATACTCTCCATGAATTTTGAATTGACATATTAACGACAGTTGTCGCTGCGCAGTGTTTTCAACTCTCAACTTGAGCTCTTAGTATGCTTCCAGTGATTCGCCAACTATTGAATTTTATACACCTTCGATTGAGTCGGTATAACCCGTTTTTCGCAACACCTGATGCGCCAACTCCTCCATCTTGAGACAGAACTTTTCACTCATGATATACTTTGAATCCCTTGAAAAACAATTGAGTTGAACGAGAAATCGTCCTTAGCCTTCCTTAATCTACCTTCCGACGCTTTCGCTATTCAGAACCCTCAGCGCTGCTGCTTTTCGGCCCCTTATTTGGATTGACGTCATGAAGGATCTAGGAATTACCAACCACCCGCTCCGTTCAACTTAATGTTGAGTCATCTAATTCAAGACGATGTTTTTGGATTTGTCGATTTGATTCCCATCTCATTAAATTTATTATTTCAACGTTTGATGAAAGGGAGTAGAAAAGACTCAAAATTGAGTCAGATTTAGCGGGTATTCATACCCATCAACACGACAACTTAATACTTGGGTACTAAAGTATCCAGAATTTCGGAATTTCTTGATAAACTACACTTTCAAGTTCAATTAAGGAGTGTATCGAATATAAGCTATCCACATACATTTGCGTTGTACGCATGTATTTGTGATGGTTTTTTATGCTCTGAACACTTCGTGCTGTGCGTTTGACTGTCAGCTTTCTTTTGTTTACTTGTTTCTGCGGTTCCAATTCTGCGTTTTCAAAATGTCGCGTATTGAAAAGGAAGTGAAAATTGAGGTTCTGGACACATGGCTAAGTGAGAAGGGTATTACTATGCGAAAATTGGCGAAGCGGTTTGGAATTCATCATGCGAAACCATCATTAATAAGTTTGGGGAACACTATTCTTTGGATGAGCTACCAGGATGAGGCAGAAAACCCGGTTCTTCCAACCCGAAACTGGAGCAGAAAGTGGTATCTCTAATCATGAAGAACAAATCAATGTCAATACGTGATTTGGCCAAAAAAGCAGGAACGAGTGTCGGAATGATCCAGCGTATCAAGAGGCGAAACCACCTGAAGACCTACAAGAAGCAGAAAATCTCGAAACAAAGTGCAGAACAGAAGAAGCGAGCAGCAACAAGGGCCCGGAAATTGTATTCGCGTCTTTTGCAGCGTCCGGATGCATGCGTTTTGATGGACGATGAGACCTATGTAAAGGAGGACTCAAAAACCCTTCCAGGTTCACAATACTTTACTGCCGTCGTTGGGGAGGATGTGAGCGATGCGGACAGGTCGATTCAAGTGGAGAAATTCGGTCGAAAGGTACTGGTATGGCAAGCAATATGTTCCTGTGGTTTGAAGTCAACCATTGTTTACACTACCGGAACTATAAATGCGGAAATCTATCGATCTGAGTGTCTCCAGAAGAGATTGTTGCCTTTATATAAGAAGCATAGTACACCTCCACTGTTTTGGCGGGTTTAGCGTCGGCTCACTATGTCAAAACCTCTCTCAATTGGCTTGCGGAAAAGGGTATAGATTTCGTTGAGAAAAATATCAATCCACCAAATTGCCCTCAGCGTCGACCCATCGAACGTTACTGGGCAATCGTGAAGAGGATCTTCAAGAAGACTGGTAAGGCAGCTGGGAACATGCAGGAGTTCAAAAAATTTGGGCTCAAGCGTCCAAAAATGCGATGCAACACTTGTCCGGAACTTGATGAAGAGCATTCGATCCAAAGTTCGTGAAGGAATAACTTTAATTTCATCCGGTCTTCATTATGTTCAAGTCTAACCTCGTACAATAAAGGATCAATTTTTTGTATGAATAAAATATCGGTTTTCAACATAATTTGAAAGAAAGTTTGTGGATAGCTTATTTTCGATACACTCATTAAGTTCAAATAAAGGTTCCGTGGAACTTTTTTGCTTCTTAAGTAACCAATTGTACTTTTAGAAAGTTGAACATCGGAATAAGTGCCATATCAAGTAAGCTGCTTAAGAGTTCCACTGTCACTTCCGCAGAACTCTGCATCTAAGTAAAGGGTGATACGGTCAAAATTTGGTCAAGGGAAAACGTGTGTAAATCGGTGAAATCGTTTATTTAAAAAATCAAATTCAATTTCTTTTGCAAGTTCAATTAGTATAAAATTCAGGGAAAATATTCAGTTAGGCTTCCGCTTTTCCAAATCCGAATTGCCGGGCCTTACGCTTGACCCCTGCCATCAGATTTTGTACAGCCACCTTGTCCACCTTCTTCGCCGCAGAAAGCCAGTTTGCCTTGAACTGCTGCTCGTCCTTAGCAGTTTTTTTTTGGTCTTCTTTAGGTTCCGCTTGACAATAGCCCAGTATTTCTCAATTGGGCGGAGCTCTGGCGTGTTGGGAGGGTTCTTGTCCTTGGGAACCACCTGCACGTTGTTGGCGGCGTACCACTCCATGGCCTTTTTACCGTAATGGCAAGATGCCAAATCCGGCCAAAACAGTACGGAACAACCGTGTTTCTTCAGGAAAGGCAGCAGACGTTTATTCAAACACTCTTTCACGTAAATTTCTTGGTTGACAGCCCCGGAAGCTATGAAAATGCTGCTTTTCAAGCCACAGGTACAGATGGCTTGCCAAACCAGATATTTCTTTGCGAACTTTGACAGTTTCGTGTGCTTGAAAATATCTGCTACCTTTCCCCTTCCTTTTGCCGTATAAAACTCCTGTCCCGGAAGCTGCTTGTAGTCGGCTTTGACGTAGGTTTCGTCGTCCATTACCACGCAGTCAAACTTCGTCAGCATCGTCGTGTACAGCCTCCGGGATCGCGCTTTGGCCGTCGTATTTTTGTTTATCATCGCGATTTGGAGTCACTACCTTCTTGTAAGTCGATAGTCCGGCTCGTTTTTGGCTCGATGCACGGTTGTAGACGATACACCCAGCTTATTTGCGGCATCTCGGAGAGATAGGTTAGGGTTTCGCATGAAACTACCGGCAACTCTCTTTGTCGTCTCAGCGGCTTCCGGTTTTCGATTTCCCCCCGATCCAGACTTCCTGGCTGTCGACAAACGTCGACCAAACACTTTAATTACATTTGTAACGGTTGATTTGGCAACTTTTAGCGATTTTGCCAACTTTGCGTGCGAGTAGCTCGGATTTTCGCGATGCGCGAGCAAAATTTTGATACGCTGCTCTTCTTGCTTGGACGGCATTTTGACAACTGAAGAGTGAATTCCAAAATCAAAATAGGAGCAACATTCTACACACACACCTTCAAAATGAGGGGTGTTCAGGTTTTTTAAATGCAAAATTGAAAGAAATACGTCAAATTGATATTAACCAAATTTTGACCGTATCGCCCTTTACCGCATAATGTCACTGCAACCTTTAAAGCACGGATTAACCTTTCGCTTATGTAGAAAAGTGTTTTGAGTTCACTGAAGTATTCAAATAAGCAACATTACTCTCTTTCTCTTTCTTTCTCTCTCTCTCTCTCTCGCGCTCACACACACACACACTGCTGCGGTTATGAGTGTGTGATCGCGTGTGGGTAAGACGGAATTCAGAGAATGGTGGCCCACCCATTAAAGGACCGTCAAGGAGAAAAATGAAAAGGAGAGAACCATCAAGAAGGTTTGTTGGGAGACAAGTTGGGGTGAGAAGTAGTGGTCGACGTGAAGGGCGGATCGACGTACGCCGAGTTTCTATGCAAAGTGAGAGCTGATCCGGAGTTGAAAGAGTTAGGAGATAAAGTCGTGTAAACCAGACGTACTCAGAAACGCGACATGCTGATGCTGAGCTTAAGACGCATTCAAGAGGTCCGTTGAAAGCGGCACACAATATTCTTAATGTGACCAATTTTGACAGCTTTGTGTTGCTTGGGAGGTGAAGAGGTGAAAGTAAGGGCATAATTCAAGTAGACTGTGATCGAGTACAGGAATCTGTACGAGGTCAGAATCACAACGGAAGATAAGCTGAGGAAGATGCTTCAGGCACGGGGTGAACTTACAGATGTTCCGATGGCAATTGGAAATATCTCGAGGAAATATCTCGAGGGCACCCTGTGATACACTTCTACATAGCTGCAGCCAAAAAGCTGTTGAATGCCACCCCTCGAGGTAAGAGGAAAATAAAGAGATGCTTCAAGTGCATGGGCTTTGGAAATCAGGCGAGGAACTGCAAGGGCCCTGACAGATCTAAGCTGCAGGAAATGCGAAGAGTAGGGTCATATTGCTAGAGACTGCTCGAAGAAATTCAAGTACATGCTCTGCAAAAATGAGGACGGCAACGACCATGTGACGGGAGGCTGTCCGGCGTGCAAAAAAAAATTCAATCATTACGACGTTATACAGCATATGTTGTGGCAACCGACAACGGGAGCCAAGAATGATGTCGCAGTTATTGCCAAACCGTAACGATTTCCTCCCGATGACGGTAGCTGGGTGACGTATGGAGCAAAAATGGTGACTGTCCCATTCAAGAAATATATAGTTTTGAACTCTGTGAAAGTTACCTGATCGCTTGAATCGAAGTCTTCATATGAATTTGTTACGCACCCCCAATATAGACGATTGAGCATTTCCACGAAATGCTGGATGGACTTAAGGCTTGTTCGCGACAAAACCTGGACACCTCTTAATACGTATATCGTTGGAAATACTTCATCAACGCGTGAAATATTTCGCAGACTGATGAACGTATGTCTGTTCATTGAGCTTGGTTTTCCAGCAAGCACTGTGCATAACGTTCTTAAATCTATCGATACACGTTTGACAACAGCTAGGAAGGCTTGGAGCGAAACAAAAACGGATCCAGGAACCATCAGAAGAACGCGAAGGCAGATCTTGGTACGAACTGTGGCTAGAAAAATAAAAATGTCCCGAACTTTCGTGCATACTTCTAAGCACCAAAACGGTATGACGTCGTTCAAGGTAAAAACTGTACCGAACTTTTGCAGGAAGACTTTAAGCAGCCTCCCGGAATGTCTTATTATTCTGCCATGCAACGGAACTGCGTAGAGGAGCATTTCAGGACGAAGAAAAAGGCCAAGTTTCGCAAAAAATATTTGGTTTGGCGGGCAATATGCAGCTGTGGTCGAGCAAGCCAAAGGTTCATCACTAGCGGAACGGTAAACAAGGAAATATACCGTGATCATTCTCGGTCCAAGTTTTGCGGATGACGTCGTTTTGGCTGTGTCATGTGCGTCACTGGAAGAGATGAAAATGTTGGCGGCCGAATTTGTACATGAAGCGTGCGTTAAACAAAAGCGACTAAATGTACCCTGCCAACTGGTGGTCAGTCCACCAATCAGTAGTTTAGTTGCCTATAGAATGTGAAAATTTGACAGCTCCATCAGTTTATTTGCGGCAACTATGGCGAGAACAGTGAAACTAATTTGATCTATGGTTTGTTTGTACCGTCTGCTCCATCCGGGCCTAAAAAAGTCGGCCATTGTGGCCCACTTCGACTCGACCGAACACAATCGCGGAAACATCTACAAGATTCTGGCCCTTCTGGAGAAGGGAGAGCCATCAAGCCTGGTTCCGGTCGTCCGACCGTTTTAGGTAACCGGAGGATTCAACAGAAGCTAAAACGGAAGACGGTAGGTAAGGTTTCCATGACGGCGCGCAACATTCTCCGGCGGTTTTCCCTAGTTTCTATGATATCTCAATAACCACTGAACCGATTGCTATGCACATGTAAACAATTCAGTCCAAACTAGTAATACCCAGATTTTTATCAATTTTTACTCACGGACAAAAAAGTTACACACGGATAAAAATGGTGCATTTTTTTCGAGTACAGGCCTTATATACTCGTAAGAAATCAAATTCATCAAACCAAAATCAACTCATTTACTGAGATTTTGACATATAAAATAATGAAAAAAGAACAAGTTAGACTGACGAGAGATCCAACCCACACGTGAGTTTTTATCATCTTTCCACACCTCATGCTTATCCCCAAACAGCATTACTCATTCCTGCTTCAAATCACAATTTACGTACTTCACAATAAGCATCAAATGCCGAACAAAGTGACGGCACTTTACTCACTCATTCAATCATTATGCTACTTTGGCCGCATACGCAGGAGAGGGCCAAACTTCTACCCCACGAAACGCCCCATTAAATCAAGCGGAAGCAAATGAGAGCCAAACGAGAATAGATGGAATAAATAATTAATCAATCGAACCCAATACAGCAGCTTCCGGAAATCGGACACGTGCCGCCCCACTTACCGAGTAAGATTGACATAAGCGTGACGTTGATCCTCATGTCCATTGTTTGCATCTCTTTCGACGCGGCGCTCTGGTTACCGGAATCCTTCGCCTTCTCCGAACTGCTGATAATAATGGGTGCGGTAGGTTAGGACACTCGCTATCACCTACTGGACCAGAACGGAGCACTGAACAACTTTACACTTCGCTCGATGGGCTGACAAAAACTTCACAGCAATCTCACGGCAAATGACTTGAGCTCGCGCCAACAAATTGTTGTTATTCGATTTATACTTGGAAAACACTTCTCTGCCCCTCCGGAGTACACTCTTCACTTCTTCTCGGAGGACTGAACGTATTCTTATTTTCTTCTTATATTCAAGCAGGAACAGTGACTTCGATCTACTTGAGTGAGGGCACGATGAATTTTTAACAACTTCTATTCACCTTCTGAACTTTTCTCGGCGGTGGACGGTATTGGTGGACACGTTTCCAGGGCAGCTACGCGGGATTGTGAAATGAAATAAGAAATAAATTGCGACATTCTTGGCGACTCCTAGAGTTGGACATTTCTGTTTATGGATTATAAGATGAACTAACTATAAAAATAAATGTTTCATAAAGAAATAATTATAGTCATATTTAATGAACTAATTATTAGAGCTTTGTTTTCAAATAGCAAATAATTCAATAACAAATACTCATTATAGCACAAAAACTAATCCTGAACGCAGAGTCAAATAACTTTTCAATTATTCAAACCCCGTCCACTTTTCTCCAAACTCTAGACGCCGGTCTATGTAAAATTCGTAAATGTCCAAATACACATAAAATATGCAAAACAGCATAAGCGATAGAATTTCCCCGCTCACTGCATGAAAACAAGAATAGCACATAAAAGGTACTCGAAATCCCAAGTACGATTCTCTTGGTTTTCCAAGCTCAATGCTGCCAAGAATACGAAGAAAAAAATAACACCGAACGTGGTAACCTGCCAATCAACTATTATTTATTCACAAATCAATTACACTTCTTTGACACGCTGCACTGCGATGCGAACAACTGCTGGATCGTTCTCTTTCCGCTTTTCTCTTTTTATCACACCTGTAATCAAATGCTGAATAAATTCTAACCATTCAAACAAACACACACACGCGCGCACGAGCAGATAGTGCAAGCAACCAAACTAGATTCCCTCCAGCATCTGCGAACTGAGCACATTCATCATCACACGGTTACAAGCCGTTCGGGAACAAAATACACAAATTACAGCATCCAACAATTAACGATCGCCGCTTCGCCGAAAGCACACGCCAATCACCACTCAATGCACTGACTGCCGCGCGCTATTATTATTATTGAAGTTCGACACGATATCACAACGCTTCGCACGATACGTCGTAAGACAAGCAAACGTCCTCGTCGGTTGCCGGTTTGGGTTCTACTGGAACCGTGAACGTCCGGCGCGCTACCTCAGAACAGAACAGTGGGCCGTCGTCCGATGCGAGAGAAATTCAAACTGATAGTGTGACCCTGTCACGCCTGACGCCTGACTCTGCTGGACTGCTCGTTGGATACACGCTAAGTACGCCTCGGCGAAAAGACCAGACGCGCAATGTGGTAAACATATGTTTTGATTTGAATTTGGCTCTCCCGCTCACAGTTCTCTCACCTGGCGAAGATGCAAACGGGAGAGAGCGGTGTCGAGACGGGAGAAAGAGAAACTGCTCTCCGAACGCCAAGCGCGCAATTTCTTCAAATGCTGTCAGTGCTAGTTCATGTTAGGGTGTACCTACTTACAGTACAGATATGAACCATACAGTGGTAGAGAACTGATACTTTTGAAGTAGTTTTCTTTTTAATTTAATTAAATTTATTAGCTCATCGTCTTCAACACATTAAAAATGTTGAACAGACTGAAGCGTCACCCACAATAGATACGTTTACGTTCCGTTGACGTAAATTCGACGCATCCGCAACGTATCAATTTTGGGCCAGTCATGATTCTTGGGTATCTTATTGTATTGCTTAGGATTCTAAGGCTTATTCGCGACAAAATCTGGACACCCGTAAATACGTATATCTCTGGAAATTCTTCACTTCATAAACGAGTGAAATATTTCGCAGAACGTAAAGACTATATTCGATTAAATTTGGACACACGCAATTGTTCGTAACTTGTTAGCGTGTGGGTAAAAATTATTGAAATTTTAACTGAATTTATTTCATTGTGTTGTGTCAATTGTGTAATGAGTTTCGTGAAAATCGGTCGAGTGATTTCAGTGATGGCTTCGAATGAAGAAATAGTGCGCCAACAAATTTTGGGCACTCACTTCGAAAACCCAAACGCTTCTCATCGATGGATCGGAAAACAGCTCGGAATCGCACATTCAACCGTATCTCATGTGATCAAAACGTTCAAGGACCGTAAGACAACCAAGCGGAAAAATGGTAGTGGCGAAATACGTGGCACATCAAATCCGGAGAAGGCCAGGATGGTATTGAACCAATTTAAGCGTTATCCCTACATTTCGATCAGGGATGTTGCGAAAAAGGCGAAAGTTTCAGTTTGTTTTGTGCAGAAAACAATGAAACGTTCTGGATTACATGTGTACAAGGTCCAGAAGGCACCGAACCGGAGCGATGAACAGAACTCGATGGCCAAAACTCGTGCAAGAAAACTGTACAGGGAGTGGCTCACAACACCGTTCTGCCGACACCAAACAAATGCCAGGACAGGAACACTACGTCGCCACCTCTAAGTTGGCCGTTCCGGAGAGTGTACGGAAGAAGAAACTGTCGAAATTCACAAAAAAAATTCCTTGTCTGGCAAGCGATCTGCGGATGTGGCAAAATGAGTCAGCCCTTCATCACCTCTGGGACCGTCAACGGACAAATCTACAAGGACGAATGCCTCCAAAAACGACTTCTGCCCTTCTTGAGATCTCACGAAGGCCCGACACTGTTTTGGCCGGATTTGGCATCTTGCCACTATGCCCAGCCCGTCTTAGACTGGTACAAAGATAATAATGTAGTTTTTATACCAAAAGACGTCAACCCTCCAAAACACTCCGGAACTTCGCCAAATTGAAAATTTTTGGGCAATAATGAAAGCAAAGCTCGTTAAAACTCCAAAACTGATAGAAAATGAACTTGAACTAAAGAAAGTGTGGTTAAAAGTAGGTAAGCAAGTCGGTCCTATCATTGCCCAAAATTTGATGAAAGGGGTCAAGGCAAAGGTGCGGGCATTTGGGTTGGGAGAAGAGGTTCAATAAACCAATGATGTCAAAACTTAACCATCTAGTAGTACTTTATTTCCAGAAAGTTTGAAAAGAATCGGGCTCAAGGAAAAAAAATTGTGACCTATTTTGTGTGTCCAAATTTCATCGAATACAGTCTTCATGTCTGTTAATTGTGTAAAATCAATTGTTGATGATACTACTAGCTTTGAGATCAAAGATGGCGTCGAAAGAAGAGCAAGTGCGAAAAGCAATTGTATGCGGTCGCAATGAAAATCCGGATCTGTCAGTAAGAAAACTTGCAAAATAGCTTGGTTTTCCTGCAAGCACTGTCCATAACGCTCTTAAATCTTCCGATACACGTTTGGCAACAGCCACGAAGGCTGGGAGCGGAACAAAACGGATCTTAGGAACCACCAGAAGGACGCAAAGGTGAGGCAAATATTGCAGAAGAGACCAGATCGTTCGGTACGTACTGTGGCTAGAAAAATAAAAATGTCCTCAACTTTCGTGCATACTCCCAAGCACCGGCAAGGTATGAAGTCGTTCATGGTGAAAACTGTACCGAACCATAATGATAAACAGGCCAAAACCTGTTTTCGCAAGTTGTATCGCGAATATTTTTCCTGCATGATAATGAACGATGAAGCTTATATGCTGGAAGGCTTTAAGCAGCTTCCCGGAATGTCTCATTATACTGCCATGCAACGGAGCGGCGTAGAGGGCGAAGAAAAAGGACAAGTTTCCCAAAAAATATTTGGCAGGCATATGTAGCTGCTTCCAAAGCTTCATCACTAACGGAACGGTAAACAAGGAAATATACTGGGAAGAATGCCTTAAGAAGCGATTGTTACCATTCCTACGCAGCCACGACGCTCCCTCGCTATTCTGGCCTGATTTGGCATCTTGTCACTACGCCAAAGATGTTTTGGAATGGTATAAAGCGAATGGAGTCCAGGTTATACCGAAAGAGGCGAATCCACCTAACTGGCCGGAGTTGCGACCTATCGAGTGGTATTGGGCTCTCGTGAAGAGAGAACTCTCTCAATATAAACAACAAGCTAAAAAAAAAATCAAATTCCCGCACCTTCCTTTTCACTTCACCCATCAAAATTTGAACAAACGATTTTCCAAGTTGCTTTGTTGTTTTTAAATTTTCATCAACTCTAGCTCTGTTTTAATAGTTTTGAGATATTTGCGAAGTTCCGTCTTATTTATTACCCAGAGTTTTTCAATTGGGCGAAGTTCCGGTGAACTTGGCGGGTTCATATCTTTTGGCACAAAATTGACTCCGTTGGCTCGGTTACATCCCAACACGTTCCGAGCGTAGTGGCAGGATGCTAAATCAGGCCAAAACCGATTTGATCCTTTGTTCTTCCTTATGAATGGGAAGAAACTTTCTTTAAGGAACTTTTCTGTGTACACGGTGCTGCAGAAAATAATGCGAAAATGTTCAAACTTGAGTAATGGGTTAATTCGTGTAGGTAGTGACTAATTTCTGTCGAAAGTATATTTGTTTATGTTTACTTTCAAGTGCTGCATCCAAACATTTTATTTGTTTTATTGCAAATTCGTCAAAATGTTCGCGAATGAAGTGATCATCAGTTTGTTGCTCGCCCAGAAGAAGCCAAAAGAGATTGCCAAGGTGGTAGGGCAACAATTTACCGCATAAAAAAGTCCCTGCAGGATGTTCCTAAGCTGCGGAAGCCGGGAAGCGGACGTCCGCGCTTTGCACGCACGCCGAACGTGATCAAATCGGTCCGTGCAAAAATTGCTCGCAACTCGGTGCGTTCCATAAGAAAACTTGCAAAGGAAACCAATATTTCGGAGAAATCCATGCGGAGAATCATCAAAGAAGACTTCCAGAGCCAGAGTGAAACGCCACTTGATTACGGACCGGGTCAAGGAACTACGAGTGACTCGTTCCAAGAGATTGCTTTCCTTGTTGAAGAAGGAAAAAATGATAATCCTGTTCTCCGACGAAAAGCTTTTCAGCATCAGTGCTGTGGCCAACAGCCGCACGGACCGGTTCATTACACCGCAGAAAATGGAGAACGTGCCGCAAAAAGTGAAATTCAAATTTCAAGCCAAACATCCGGCTGGTGCCATGAAGTATGGCTTGGTGGCGTCCAACGGTTTGATTATTCGATTCCGTTGGATTATTCGATTTGGGCATATGTTGAAGCACGAGCCTGCAAAACATCACACCCTAGTGTGAAAACCCTGAGGTCAACCATAACACGGACATGGCAGTCAATGTCGGACGACTACGTCCGAAAGGCATGCTCTGGTTTCCAGCGTTGGCTCGAGGATGTTATTAATATAAATGGAGGAAACATTGAATAAATTTGTTTAAAAGGACTTTATAAAAATAACTGCACTCGAAAATTTTGATATTATTGCTTAAAGTAGTTGAAAATGGGATTTGAAAGATATAGAACAAATTTTCGCATTATTTTCTGCCGCATCCTGTAAATCACATCATTGATTGTTCCTGATGTGATGAAGGGAGCGCTTATTCACTACATCTGCAAATTGCCTGCCAGAACTGAACTTTTTTGCAAATTTCAATCATTTCTTCTTTTGAACATCCCCCCAAATATCCAATTTAGACTCGGCTACTTGTTTGTTTTGTTTTGCTTTTCATTCCGATTTGGGGCATTTTGCACCTTGTTAACATGTCACCAAAGATATCATAATGCAAAAAGATATACGACTCTTGGGATTCACAGGAGACACGAATAGCGCTGCCGGGTAGACAAAAATCCAACTAGTACACTGTTAATATGATGCGCGTGAAATGTTAATCTCAACGTCAAATTCAATTGACAATTACACCTTCTTCTTACCTTATACAAGCTCATCCGGGTTTGCCCAAAATCAAGTAAAGATAAACCAAAATCATAAAAAATAGAACAACTTAAAATTAGGTAATCGAATGTACACCCAACTTTAAATAAACAATTTATTTGGTTTTGAGTTAGTTATACCCATTATTATAAAATGTAGTTTTTATCGAAATTGGGCAAAATATTGCAAAAATAAACGTTACTCCAGGTTGCTATATTTAGCTTTTTTTTATGCTTTGGAAAAAAAAGTTTGTCAACTCTGTAGTTTCAATATTTTATATATGGTATGGTTATACATACTAGGGTGGCTCACCGTTTATATGAAAAAACGTAAACTTGACCACATGAAGCCAGAACAGCTCTTTTTTGGATCCATTTGGGGTCCCAAACAACTGTGTAAAATTTGGTAACGATTGGTTGTAAACCGGCTTCCCGCATTGCGTTTGAAATTTGTATGGAAATTAGTATGGGAAAACGTACTTTTCTGCATTTTCATCCCTAGAGACCCCATTTTAGCTTGGATCATGTAACTAATCAGTTAAATGTATAGTCCATAATGCGCCTAACAACTTTGTCGAAAGATGTGCGGCGCTAAAATGTTCCTAAAAAAAGTTATAGCTTTTCTAAGATTGTTGGATCGAATTAAATACCGAAAATATTTTTTTCTGCCAACACTGCCAGTGTACCAATGGAAGCCAGATTTCAATCCGCAATAACTTTAGCGTTTC
Source organism: Aedes japonicus (assembly GCA_034211315.2). NCBI lineage: Eukaryota > Metazoa > Arthropoda > Insecta > Diptera > Culicidae > Aedes > Aedes japonicus. The sequence continues at coordinate 37,568 of JASCZW010003453.1, forward strand.
TTGTCTTATCGATTTGGAATGTTCAGATGAACTACTCATGAACATTTGCACAACTTTATGGGTGTATTTGGAGATGCCTCCCTCCCCCCAATGCCAACCCAACCCCTCTCCCTCAATTCATAGTAATGGAAATACTGTTTCAAACTGAAATAACTTTAGTGTTTCTTATCTTGTCGAGTTGGTTTGTTTGTTGGTTTGTTTCAAAAACATTTAATTAATCTCATATGCCCAGTTGTTAGAGGGTGGTGGAGGGGGGGGGGGGGTATACTATATTCCCTCCACCACCATCTCCGGAGTTTCTCATCTAATAGAGTCGGTACATTCGGATGAGCTATTTAAAAATTGATCAGTCTTATAGGCTTATGTCAATGATTTCGATACAAACAAATCAATCATACATTTGGTATGATAGATAAAACCATAAGCACAAAACCATACCTATATGAACGCATAGCATGAATGTTTGCATTCATTCTTCTCTAAAACAAAAGAAGCGCTCTAAACGAAACCGTTTTTTCTATCTGCATCTGTATGCCGAAGTGATTTAAATGCCGTTTCAATGTGTGGTGATGGAATTGAACCTTGTATGACGTAATTTGCGTCAGGAAGCAGTGTTGTATTTTTAATAATATCTAAGTGTTTTTTTTTGCTCTCCATCAAATATAAAAAAACCTATACTGCCTTTCTACGCATAATTGTCCCACGTGATGTTACTATCCACAAAATAATCAAAACTCAGGTCAATTTGTGCCACGATTATTAGAAATACTTCGTTAAACAAGATTTTCAGTAGTTTTATGGAACAAAATGAATTCTGGTATGTCCTATTTATAGTTCATGACGAAATATATGATTGGAAGGAGTTTTCCAGCCACTAATAATGTTCCCTGATGTCATCACGTTTTCCGTGGGACAAATTGATCTGAGTTTTGGCTGTTTTGTGGAAAGTAACATGGGACAATTATAAGTAGAACGGCAGTATAGCAAGATACATGAATGTGGGAAACAAATATGATAGAAACTTTTCATTAGTTGTTCAACCTCGTTCGTAAAAGAGAGGCAAAGTTCGGGGTGCACTTAGTATTTTCTTATTTTTAGTAGTTTGTGTTTGTTTTGCCCCCGTCCCCCCTCAACACGATGAATCTTATAGTCGCCCAATGGTCACCAAGACGATCGAACACTAAAAGCAAACCCTGCATAACACAAAAGTACTGGCGACAACTCTCTGATGAGACAAGAATAGCTCCCTCCCAAGCTCCTCACTTGATCCTTCCCTGAAAAATATTACCCTTAACCTCGAGTAAACCGCGAGTAATCGGTCCATTCCTACTAGTCGTAGTATTAAGTTATTCTTGTTAAACCACAGACAATGATCATCGGCTCCGTAAAGCTAACGCAATTGAGCCTTCCAAATAAACGAACTGGTTAAAAAAACACAGAAATTATTTCAATCTGTAACTTTACTTCCATCGATATTATTGAAGGGGGAGGAATCAGTATGTACCTCTTCTTCAATTACAAAAAATAAATTGAGCAAATGCTTTTGAATAGCTCATCCGAACGTACCAACTCCATTAGATGAGAAATTCCGAAGTTGGGGGTGGAGAGAATATAGTATGCCCCCTCCCTTTAACAACTGGGCATATGAGATAGAGCAAATGTTTTTAAATAACATATCTAAATAACTCGACAAGATACGAAACACTAAAGTTATTTCAGTTTGAAACAGTAATTCCATTACTATGAATTGAGGGAGAGGGGGCGGGTTGGCATGGTGGGAGGGCATCTCCAAATACACCCATAAAGTTGTGCAAATGTTCATGAGTAGTTCATCTGAACATTCCAAATCGATAAGACAAGAAACGCCAAAGTTATTGCGGATTGAAATCTGGCTTCCATTGATACACCGGCAGTGTTGGCAGAACAAATCATTTTTAGCAATTAATTCGAACCATCGATCTTGGAACACCTATAACTTTTAAAAGGAACGTTTTAGCGCCGCACATCTTTCGACAAAGTTGTTAGGCACATCCTAGACTATACTTTTAACTGATTAGTTAAAGGTTTCATGCTAATCTGAGGTCTCTAGTAATGAAAATTCAAAAAAGTATGTTTTCCCATACTAATTTCCATACATATTTCAAACGCAATGCGGGAAGCAGGGCTACAACCAATCGTCCCCAAATTTTACACAGTTGTTTGGGACCCCAAATGGATCCAAAAAAGAGCTGTTCTGAAAAAATGATCATGTTGAGCCACTTTAATACATACACTCAGGCAAATAATCTTAAGAATTTCATAAGGTTCAACTTATGAACGATGCTTTGGAATTTCATAAGCCTGACTGATGATTGCTTTTTGTATTACTCGACATTGTTCTTGTAAGTTTTTAGCTTTCCTGTTTACATTTTCCTGTTTACGAGTACACTGAACCCAAACGTTCAAGGTTCAAATTCAGGTTGTTCCATATTGTTATTTTTTCAACATCATTATATTTCATAGGGCAAATTATTGAAATTCATACGGATTTCTTGTAGCAAATAATCAGAATGCAATCTTATGAATATCATAGGTTTATTTCGCTGAGTGTACTCAATAAAGTACACTTGTAATTAAAGTTGATCAAAATTCGAATATTGGGCCGGGGTTGGCAAATCACGTTCATCCTTTCATTCATTCATAAATACACAAATGCACACATACATATATACATACAGCGAGCAAGTTGACCAGATGGTAGCCCAATGCCTGCACGGCACCAGATAGCGAATCCTATGGACGGATTCGCGGTGTCCGGAACCCGGTGCTGGTGCGCATCGCTCACGCATTCCGGGAATTCCTTGGCCGTGTGTTCGATCAGCTCGAACAGGTTCTGCTGGAAGTGGTTAGTTAGCTTTCGCTGATCGAACAAATCTAATCTTGAGAATGGATTTTTTTTATATTTAATAGAAAATAGAACAAAAATTATAACACCTTTCTATTTGCGGTACACTCCAGTCTCAACTGCCGTTGCAATCTGCTCCATTAGCGGAATGATCGTTTTTAAATTTGAATTTATTAAATTTCACACCTCACTTGAAAAAAATGTGAAACATACTGGTTGCCAGGAATTTGTTTAAAGACCGCTTTTACGTGTGTTTCATCGTCCATGATGCAGCAGTGTGGTTTCGTCAACATTTGAATGTACAGCTTACGCGCACGTGGTTTAGCTGTCCTATTCTGTTTTTCATTGCGGTTTGGAGCTTTCTGAACTTTGAATGAACGGAGCCCGGCTCGTTTCTTGGCTTTCTGTCCGAAACTGTTGGGTTTGCGTTAAAAGGCAGCAACCACTCGCTTGTGAGCCTTCACTGGTTGTTAAGGAACGTGTGCAAACTGTTCTCGCGCACTTGCTGTTCCTTCGACTCCATTTTCGAAACTACGACACATTTCACAGTGAAACTTACGCAGTGTAAACAATACAATAAACGTTGAGGTCATTTCACCCAAAATTTCGTTGAAATCAACCCAAAGGGCGACATGTTGCAGCATATTGAAAGTGATGCAAGTTAACTGTGGACACCCTCTATTTAACTGTTCATCGAAGCAGTTGTGATGGAGGGTTGCGAAATCATACCACAGCCACCACAATGTTGCCAGATCACAGCTTTCTTACCAAACTTTTTGGCTTGAATGGATGCCAGAGACTGGTTTAATACAGTCCCGGCAAGGATTTGTAGTCGAATTTCACGGAGTTCGCATTCCCAACAGGAATCGTATCGTAAAACTTTCCCACTCTAGGCTTGATCGATGCTTTTCGTTACTCCGTTTCGACTGGTTCTGCATCTTATAGGTTCGAAGATTCAAACGTTCCTTGGCACTATGAACAATGGAATTTGACGTGCTAACTTTTTTGGCCACATCCCGCTCTGAAACACCTTTCTTGTGTTCGAATGCCTTCATTATACGTTCATCCAAACAAGGGTTAGCTGGACCTTTTTTGGACCCGATTTTGGTTTATCCACACCGGTGTTCGCATGACTTTCTTACTTATTTCTTCCATTTTTGTCAACTTTCCCAGTGACATTCCGGGTTTTGTACACCATTTGTACACAATATTTCAACGTTATACTGCGGAAAGTCCACTCATTTTGAAAAAAAAATGCTAGAAACTATTTAACCGCTACAAAGAGCTGAGCGATATAGGTAACCAAAAGTATGCAGCCATAAAAAAGAACTAGTTATCAATGATTGCGAAATGGCAGCGGTTTCTGATTGCATTCATACCTTCAAGGGCAGTCTTTAGAATTGGGGAGTCTCACTCAGCAGTATAATTGCGTGATAGTTGGCACAGTACACTTTCTCTATCGCTTCGTGGACACTTTCTTTGGCTGTAACCAAAGTTCTGTCCCGGTAAAAGACGTGGCCGACGGGCATAAAAACGCGTGTCCGACCAAGCATCCTACTAGGGTTAAGATGCTTGTATTGGTGGCTTCCGATGGCAAAAAACTGAACCCGGTGTTCATTCCAGAAGGCGACAAACACGGAGGTCTGTTCTTCCGAGGATCAAAGAGCAGTACAGCTCGAAGCAAAATGTTCTAGTTATTTCATCAAGATGAGGCTACAACTCCAAACGCACCCAGATATGGTGGCAGGGACATCTGCCGTTCTGGGTGAAGGATTAGTGGCCGTCATCCAGCCCCGATCTCAATCCACTGGATTCCTCAACATGGCGCGTTATGAATGCCAAGGTCACCCGAGTACAGCAAGTCTCAGATAAATATTAACCCGTACATGGAGAGGAATGGATCCAAGCTACATGATTAGGACCTGCCGTGCGTTCCGAAAGCGTGTGGCGGTCGTAATTGCAGTAAGTGGTGCGTAAATGGAAACTCGATCGATGATTAACATAGTTTAAGACTCTAAGAGACATCCCCATTTCAAATAAGTACAAACAAATCGAAACCGATATTTTTGGGAATTTTTTAAATTTTGAAATTGCTCAATGGCGCAAACATTATCACGCATACGTTATAATCGTGTCCTTATCATTATTATTACACCTTAAGTGAAGGATGTGAACGTTTGGTATGCTAACATTGTAGAAACGGTATTTAATTCTCATCTTTCACATTCTGTTATCGATTGGCCACCATCCAATCACGCGCTTCTGCTTTTCGCCCATCACGATAAGAGTAGTACCGAGCTTGTATAATTTACCGCACGTTCAGCGTGTCTAATCGTTGGCCTGTTTTCGATTCCTAGATCTACACTCTATCAAAAAACTATCCGTACGGCAGTTGCTCTGATATAAAATAAGTGATAAAACATATTTAGTCAATCAACAGTGGTGTCATATTTATTTGATTACACAAAACAACAAGTAGTAAAATGAGCAGAAAATTCATTCTTACGTTAAAAAAATTATAAACAAAAGAAAGTAACAAAATTGACTTGAAAAAATTGTCCGTAAAGGACATGAAATTCCTCTAAAACGAAATCAAAATACCAAGTTACTACTTGGTATGGCCGCCTTTAGTTGCAATTACTCTGTAGTTGTCTTCTCATCGAAAGAGCCAACTTTTGGGTTGTTGCGGACGAGATCTTCTGCCACTCTTCCATGAGAACTTCCTTTAGCTGATTCTTGTTCTTTTTTTTTGTGTCTTTATTAGAGTGGCTTTCAGCCTCCTGGGCTGGTTCGAAAGATTCTTGTTCTGAATTGTATGTTCTCGAATCTTCCATTCCAGATGATCCCACAAATTCTCTATGGGGTTGAGGTCTGGTGGGTCTATGGGGTTGAGGTCGATTTGAAATTGTAGAGCAGTCATTCCTTCACGAGCTTCGAGGAATGCTTTGGGTCGTTATCTTGAACGAAATAGAAATAAGATTCGTGACCCAATTTCATCGCACTGTCCTTCAGATTACTCTTCAATATATCCAGGTACACGATTCGATCCATGATGCACTCAATGAACGTCAAGTTTCCGGTGCCGTTTGCGCTAAAAGCACCCCAAACCATGACATTTCCACCACCGTGCTTTACTGTCGCGCTCAGATTTTTTGCATCCAATTCAGTGTTTGGTTTGCGCCACACTTTAACTATTTCGTCAGACCCAAAAATATTGAATTTGCTCTCGTCCGTGAATAGAACGTCCTGCTAGAACTCTTCTGGCTCGACCACGTACTTTTGGGCGTATTCCAGCCGCTTTTTCATATTTTTGGCAGATATGAACGGCTTCTTCCGTGCAACGCAACCTTGGTAACCTTTATTATGGAGAGCATTCCGTACTATTGGCGTATTTCGACAAACTGTCAGCAAGTTTGGGATCACTCAACCTAGGATTTTGTTTAATTTCCCGCAAAAGTATGCGATGGTGACGAGTTGTCAACTTTGGCTTACGGCCTCTTCCGGGAGTCTTCTATAGAGATTGTGTTCTCTAGTAGTTCTGAAGCACATACTAAACCGATGATCGTGGGCGGATTACTATGCCTGCAATTTCGGACAAGCTTTTACCATCATTCTTCAGGCGAATAATAAGTGTCCGAACTTCTATCGGAATTTTTCGGTGAGAAGCGGTCAGAGAAAAATACTAAAATATGTCAATTTTAGCTTATTTGCTGTTGTAAACAGTGGTAAATTCTTCTCTGTAATGCAACGCGTGCTTTTGCTTTTGACAGATCGACGTACATTTGTTTACTCTACTTGTTTGGAATAAGGGCGTAAGTGTACGGACATTTTTTGACATCATTTTTGTAACTTTTTTAAGTATATGATGGTTTTATCTGATAGAGATGTATTTATGTTTACTTGAATGACTGTGAGACGAAAAGGATATATTTTTACAGTAAATGAAACAAAAACACTTCAAAAGGGTCTCAGTTTTAATTTTTCTTTCAGCGATGCAACATTGCAGTCAGTGCTGTACGGACAATTTATTGATACAATGTATGTCGATTGTTCAAAACCGTATTAACATTGTTAGCCTTTGATACTTGTTACTTTATGGCTGGTACCCCCTACCTCGCCATCGTGCACAGTACAGTATCACGCTGGCACAATGACGATGATCAACCGCCTCATGATTCGTGAACCGTTTTGAGCCGCCCCTGACATGGAGAACAGACGCTGCAGTTTGTAATCAAAATCTTTAAGTTCAGCAGTGAACCGTAATTAAACTACGCTTATTTACGTGGGACTACGGCTTTGTTGAATTGCGACCATCACGAAAAGGGGTCATTTTTTTAGCGTTTATATCTCAGTCGATTCTCCAAAAAAAAATCATTTTTCCGACATTTTTCATCGATCCGACATATTTCTACTCGTCGATTTCAATATTTAAACTATTGATTTTTAACATTGAACTATTGAAAATAACGCAAAGGTAAGGTGATGCGTTATAATTGCATTTTGCAGACTAAACATATTAAATGCACAGCATTTTCCAATCACGGACTTCAAATGTAAGTAACAGAGTTCTGTTGGAGTAATTAGCAGATAAAAGTAATTAGCAGATAAAAAATTTCAATTCAAAACTGTTGCAAATATGACGCTAGAATTTCTAGCTAATAAATTGTCGCACAATATTAATAGAGATGTGAAAGAATGTGAATTTATCTAACATACCGTAAAACGGGGCGAATAGAAACACTATCCAACATATTTCAAGGCGTACAATGAAGTCCAATACTTTAAAGTATGGGTATTACCTCCGTCTATGAATGCTATTACAACTATTTGAACTTTCACTTTTTTTAAACACTATTTTTTTTTTTAAACTTTTTTGAGCGTATTAGTAGAACGATTGGATTGGGAAATTAGAGAATTTAAACTTAACACTTCATTTGATCACTTTTAAAAAATAAAAAAACTTAAACCTTGAATACACTATTTTTGACAGATAGGTTCGTTGTTACTTACAGACTTCTTCAGTGCCGAGTGCTCGACACTGAAGAAGTCTGTAAGTAGCAGACGAAATAGGCCTATCTGTCAAAAGATAAGCTCATAGTGGAATTAAATGGAATTTGCTCGCGAATTCTAGCGAAAATTTAAAAAAGTGTTTCAAGGTTTAATTTTTTATTTTTTAAAAAGTGATCAAATGAAGTGTTAAATTTTAAATTCTCCTAGTTTCCCAATAACTATTTGAAAACAATTACCAAATCCTTTTTTTATAAGATAAAATGTTGCATGTTTCTATTAGCCCCTAAATGGGGCGATTAGAAACACTTTCCAATATGTTTTTTTATAGTTGTAAAGAAATTTTTAAGCATTTCTTTTAAACAAAACAAAACAGTTTGAATAGATTTATTGATAATATAATGTAAAAGCAAATAACAATGATCGAAAAAAAGTTGAACAATATCAAAAAGAAGAAGTTATGCCGATTCATGACTTGGAGTAGGTAAACTTTACAAAAGGATATGTTCTTACATTTTTCTCATTAAGATTCGATGAAATCGGTGGTGCGTCGATCATTTCTGCCGGTTCTGGATCTTCCGAGACAATATATCGTTTTTTTCTAGTAGTGGACGCCTGTGTTGGTCCATACCGAGCATCTCGTAGCACAGAAATTAAACTCTCGTCAAACTTTTGACCGTCTCCAGGGTTCGGTACTGTGGGTAATATCCGTAGCACTGGCGATCTATCCAACGGAACTATTCCACATTTTCTGAAGCCTGCTGGAACATTTTTTGGTCCTTGGTTCTTGATCTCATCTATCAACTGCTTCAAAAGCCTTGGAAATCTGTCTTTTGGTAGAAACGCTTCGTATTTATCTTGGGACAATTTCCATTTTTCAAGGATCTTACGCCAAGCAGTTTTGAGCGGACAAAAATATGCCACATCTAGTGGTTGTGTTAAGTGGGTTGAGTTGGCTGGGAGAAAGATCAAACTGATGTCGTTATCGGAGCACAACACAATGACCTTTAGCGTTAAATGCGATGCAAGATTATCTCCAATCAAAACTTGTTTTCCCGTTTGCTTCTTCAAATAGGGAATTGCGATTGTAGACAACCAGTCTTCGAAAGAAGAACAATCAAACCAACCCGACTTTGAACGATTGTATCTAGCGTGCTGTGGCCCACCTTCAGTCTATGAATTATACAAATAAAGAGCCTTGTACACGACATACGGAGGTAATATTTTCCCGTTTCCTGCCGCACTAAACATCACCGAAACAGACGCGTAAGTACTATTCATAACACGTTCCGGGTACTTACAGCCTCGTCTTGAAATAACCTTCTTTTTTCCCGGGTCATCACATAGGTTCGTTTCATCGTAGTTTACGATGTTGAAAGCAGGAACATCCTGGAGTTCCTTGTGCAATCTGTCAAAGTACTCGTTGACGATTTTATTTGAAACGGCACACCGGTTCCTTTTGATGTTCTGGTACATCCTGTAGGACAGCTCCCGTTTATGCCTTCTTAAAAAGGAATAAACAAAATCCGGTCCTGGTAGATTTCGTTTGAATTTTGTAATTTTCTTTCCGGTTATGTCTAAATATTCTTGAACAATGAGGCGTAACATCCAGGTATCTACAGGGATACCCCCATTCCGAGCACAGTTTCAGCCTTTGCACCAACAAGGCTTCGTCGGATTCAGAAAGGCAAGTTTGTCCGCCTTGGGGTTTGATGGAATTTCCTTTTTTTGCATGCCGATAAATTACCGAGTAGCTGATACCATAGTGCGAAGCTGCTTGGCGTAAGGACATTTTTTTATTTGCAACATCCTCAGTGGCCTGCTTCAGAATGTGTGAATCCCCTTTTTTATAGGATGTTGAACCTTTCGGTTTGTAGTTCCTAACCATTGTTTTCTGAAAATGAAGGGCGCGAATTACATCATAAGAATTATTTGATGTCATTTTCACTTAATTTTCAAACAAAAACTTAAACAAGGACATTGTTTCTATTCGCCCCGCTTAAGTGTGAATCGAGATTATACAATCAAATGTGAATGATTAGGTAAGAAATACCTGCTGTTGATCCGCAATTCCACTGATAAACCTTGGCTAAGTTAATAATCTACCGATTACAGCACGCGAACAAGTTGAGAATCAAATAAAATGGCTTCTACAAGATAAGTTTATGAGCACTCACAAACGCATGAAACTTGAACCTCCATGTTTTGAATTTTCTAAAAAAAAAAATGACAGCAGTGTTGCCAACCCAGGAATAGCTTGGTGAATTCCTTTCAGTGTCATACTAACTGGTAAAAATATGTCCGCTTAGTTTTTGAAGAAAATCATAGGCTAGTAGTAATATGTTTAAGAGTGGGAAGTTTAGTTTCTATTCGCCCCGTTTTACGGTACCGTTCCAAATATTCTTGTCAATTGGCAGCCAGCGGTGGTCGAAATAGTTTCAGCTTTCCCTTCGTCGGTCGCATCCCTTGTTGTGTACAGCTCGGAAATACACAGCTTGGAAATTTTAATGGTCTTTATATTATTCCAGTGCGCAGAAGTTTTACAAATGGTGACCGTAACGAAATGTTGAAAAAAATAAAATTTTCACAAAACATTCACTACACATTGCTACGTAGTCCTACGCACCTTAGCGTTCATCCCCAGTGAGCTGTCCCTTGTATTTTTTTTCTTTTTTTAATTTTCAAACATTGTGTGGAAGGTTCCTAAAAAGGTGTTTTCTGGATGTTGAAAATTATACTCGGCTTTCGGATGGAAACGAAATAAATTCTCATCAAATATAATAGTTAAATCTTAAAGCCTAGCGTTTATTTCGATATCAACACATACATTCTCTTCCCGCTTCACCGCACTGTTTTCACGATAGCAGATATTTTTTCAAGCGCAGCGACAGTGCCTTTCCCAGTATTCATAAATTTGCGCTCGTCAATTCAGCACCCACGTTAAATACACTCTTTCTCGCTCACATCAATTTATGGTTAATCAACCGAACATATCCAAGGCCAATTGTTTATCTGCTGATTTTACAACATGTGTCTACCTTTAATATCAGTATTTTGTAACTTCTCTTTTTAGGAAAGGATACTACAGCATGTTGATAACGGGAGAATCGTATGACAATTTACGTACCTACGATAATAATTATTGTAAAAATTCCTCAAAATACTCAACATATATTTCGGTAAATCAATGGAATGGGGAAGAACCCATTTCTAAATTTCATTCTCGCTAAAGGACATGATGATAACGTATTAAATAATTTACGATAATTAAGGTAAAGCATCAAAATCCATCCTCTTCGATTAGAATATAAATAGCGATGACTGCATAAAATAATTACCAACATCGATATTCAAATGGGCCAGAGCAAACGGGGGTCAAAAAAAAAGTTGCTTTCTTCCTGTAATGCATTCCGTGGCGGCATTTGAATATGTAGTGCTAAAACTTAGATGGACAACCCGAACACCGACACGATACAGTACATCGTCTTGTTTTCCCAGCGCACTGTACAGGAACCGTCCGTTTCGTTGTTCCAGAAGCATGAGCTAGCTGTGTGCAGTCCGGCGCCGTTTTTCTGCATGATCATACAGGTGACTGTGGGGAAAGAAGAAGAAAAAACAAGAATAAGAATAAGGAGAAACAATTATTTCGATAATCAGCCGGGTATACCCAGAAGGGGTTGAGGCAAGCTAGATCGTATATTATTGTTGCTACAAGCACAGGATAAAAAGAGAACGCAAAAGTTTTCCTTTAATCTCACATTTAATGAGTTTTTGAGCCACGATGGAACTATCCTTATCTCGTTGATAGTTCATGCCAATATGGGAAATTATAGTTTTCATCAGTTTTGACGATTGAACGATTCCATACCGCGTCGGTGAATGTAGGAACTTGGTAACAATTGCGCTATGTGTTGTGTTCTGGTGTCAATATGCCAATTATCAGGTCATCAAGAATACAGTCACATTGCAGAGTGAAACATTAAAGACTTGTGACTTTATTGGTTTGGCACACATATAGAATGACAATAAATTTACTGACAGCTTAGCATTCCGTACCACCGCTTATGGTATCTGTATTAGGATTTATCAGCTTATCTACTTGCTTCTGGTTTAATATCAAAATTGGTCTCGGTCCAGCTTTGAAGAGTAATGCACTTGACTCCTCGACATGGCCAGAGGGTATAATGTTCATGCAGTTCGAGGACTACAGCTCGCAAAAATTTCGGAGACTCTTAGTTGCGAATCCAAGTCCATCACCAATTGCACTCTCCGTAGCAACGAATTAATTCGAAATCATGTGGAACTCACCACCAGCTGTTGCCGTATATATCCAGGACGCATTGCCAACAGCACTTTTCGAGTCCCTGAGCCACCCAACCAAGTCGCGCTTACTATTACCACAGAGAACAGACATCCAGGCTCGAACATTTTTTTCTCAATTTACTGTGTAAATTTTCAAAAGCAAACCGTTGGAAAATCAGCGCCGCCTAGTCTAGGTTTCACCAAACTAAAATTGACAGCCTATCAAATCTCAAGGCGCGCAGGTGGCGCCATCAAGATACGAATCACCAAAACTAACGGAAACGAGCTGTAATTTTAAAATGGCAGTTACATAAATTTACACACGGAGGGCACTCTAGCTTGGATGTCTGTTCTCTGTGCTATTATCTCCTGCCTACGTAGGCGTCCTGGCCCTTCGGATGTGGCTGGTGATGAGATCTCCCGACAATCTATCTCAGTTTCTGGATGTACCGATATCAGCTCTATGGATGAATTTGACATTAATTCTTCGCATCCTGAATTCCATCCTGCTTCCTGTGTTGGCACTAACTCACTTAGACATCACTCATTTTGGTCATCAAAGCACGCAGATAACGGAATGCACGTCACGAAGCATGATGGAAGCCCCTAAGCCACCCGTCACAGTCAAGCAAAGCTGGTCATCAGCCGATTGTTCCAGCAACCCAAGCCATTCCGTTCCTATGTTCGGAGCTGGCGAGGGGTCTGCCAACTTGCTAACCCAGGCAAGTACGACGAATCTTCCAATTCTTTGCTTCCTGAATCTCTTCCTGCTTCCAGCATAGAGGCTCGCTCGCCTAGCACAAACTCATCAGATGTTCAAACTTTCCAACGTACTTTAAATGCTATTCCGTTTATCACGATGGGATCCCATGAGCTTTCCAGCACAGTCATGTATCACCGCAATTTTCCGCCAACTTTACCTCAGCCAATTCCGCTTGGCCGCCGATCACTGGGACGCAATGAAGTTGGTACCATGGAAGCCCTCGAGCCCCGCCTCAGTCGAGCCATTCCTGCCAGCGGTCGTCCCGGCCCTGTGTGCGGGTGTGGTGACAGGGTCTTTCAACCCACCATTAATGGCAAGTACGCTTTCTCTCCGAACAATTCAACCGCTGATGTAATTACCGCTTCCAGCTCTTCGTTCGTTGGTCGGAATCGGAAAAATTCAAATTAAGTCGATGAAATCTGGATCTTTTACCAGAATGTACGTGGTGTAAGAACAAAAATTAATGAACTGTTTCTCGCCACCAACGACTGCAATTGTGATGTCATCATCTTCACCGAGACGGGTCTAGCTGACTTCATCGACTCTCTCCCGGTTTTTGGTACATCTTACAATGTGTACCGTTGTGACCGTAGTAAAAAGAATAGCAGTAAGATTTTGTTAGGGGGTGTTCTCGTTGCTGTTGCCCAAAAGTACCCTAGCTCGATAATTGACGAATGGACAATATTTGGAGCAACTATGCGTTTCGTGTACTATCAAAGGCCAAAAACTGTTGTTACTCGCGGTCTACATTCCACCAGACCGTAGCAAGCATGTATCAACCATTGATGCACATATTGCTTCCGCTCAAGAGCTTTGTAACAAAGGATCCTCCAATGACTTGGTTCTGGTTTGTGGAGATTACAACCAACTACAACTATCTTGGACGAGAGGAGATGATGGGCTTCGCTATGACAACTCTTCTCCACTGCTTACCGCAGCTGCTAGCCTGGTCGATGGTTTCGACTTTCTAAACATGTCGCAAGCTACTTGAAATCGCAACTATCTGGAGTGCTTGACCTGGTGTACTTTCCTTCTGCGAATGCTATCAACGTATCAACAGCTGTTGTCCCTTCGCTAGCCGTTGATCCTAACCATCCTCCGTTGGATATCTCCGTGCTTAATCCTCGCATGCACGCTACTGTTCCTACACGATGTGAAGCAAGACCTTTGAACTACCGCCGGCTTGATTTTGATTCACTAGCTGAATTTCTGTCCAATATGAACTGGACAGAACTGCTCAATATACAGGATGTTGACGATATGACAGAGCGCTTCTGTGACATCTTGTGCAGATGGCTCAATGAAAACCTCCTTAGGGCTCGGTCACCTGTTAAGCTACCTTGGATCAACCCAGAACTGCGTAGGTAGAAACGTGAGCGAAATGCTAAACAGAGGTTACTTCGGAAGCAACCTTCCTTCACTAATCAACAGGCTTTCAAACTTGCAAGTGACTCATACCGCCTAGTGAATGCTAGTATGTATAAATCACATGTTATGCGTGTACAATTTGGCTTGCATAGAGATCCAAAAAGTTTCTGGAGTTTTGTAAATTCTAAGAGGAAATACTCTTCCATCCCGTCAAATGTATTTCTAGACGAATCAGAATCATCTTCAGCTGAAAAATCATGCGAACTGTTTGCCAAGCATTTCGCGTTTGTGTTCTCCGCTGGCCTCACATCTCAACAGGGCTGCAAAATGGTGAGTCGACAACTGTGATGGAGCGTGCGTCCCCGCAACATAGCTCTGGTCCTCACAAGTTCCTACCTCATGCTTCCACGGGTCAACTGAGGACAAAGACCGCCAGCTAAGGGTTGCGTACATAGCTGGTAGTGCAGCCTGGGCACTGTTGTCCTTCTGACTTCAGCTAGATTGAGGAGGTGCGTGCCGAGCGTCTGTCCACCAAGGAGGTGCGGCTCAAACAGCGGCTAAGTAAGAAACGCTGTATCTCGTCAGCTATTAGGAGGCAGTCCCACCAACACAATGTAGCCAGCGCGGTAAGATAGCATTCTGAAGTCTAACCCTACCACGAAAAATGTAAGTATTCTTTATTTTGTGAGATTTTTATTTTATAAGGAACAGTAGAAATTTACATTTACTAGGGCAAATAAAAACAAAAATAAATGTGTTAATTGAATCTAAAGTTCAGTATAGCCGTGAAATTTTCATTTTGTCATAACTTTTTATAAATCATTTATGCTAAAAATCTCTACTGTTCCTTTAACAACTATATAACGGGGATTCCCAGGGGGGGTAGCCTAAGTCAGTCGAAGGATTTGTTGACTGGACAAGTGTTCGTGGAGTCGCCAGTCCCTTGTCATGCGAAGACACGCGGCCTTCTGGCCGTAGTCTTCCGAAAGTCCTCACTGAGATCGGCTGCTACAAGAAGCCATCACGTAGGCTATTCTCTCAGAACAACCTGCTGAGAATAGTCCTGCAGCCATAGGTAATCCTTGCACTGATGGTGGGTTCTTATTACACATCACACATCACATCACATCCGCTGGCCTCACATCTCAACAAGAAGCTGAACTGGCAACTTCTAATTGACCTGCTGATGTTTATGACCTGGATACCTTTTCCATCACTTCGGACATGATCATTACTGCTTCTAGGAAACTAAAAAGCTCGTATTCACCCGGGCCTGATGGTGTACCGGCTGTTATCTTTTGTCGCTGTGCTGCCTCCTTATCGACTCCTCTTGGCCACATCTTCAACAAATCATTTGAGCAGCAGAAGTTCCCCGGTGTGTGGAAAGAATCTTTTATGTTTCCCGTATTCAAAAAAGGAGATAATAGAAATGTTAAGAGCTACAGAGGAATTACCAGTCTATCTGCGGAATCGAAGCTTTTCGAAATAGTCGTTAGTAATGTCATTCTTGGCCGTTCCAAAAAATAAATTTCAGACAATCAACTTGGATTTATGCCAGGCCGCTCCGTAACAACGAACCTTCTGGACTTCACTAGTACCTGTATTACGCAGATTGAAGCTAAACATCAAGTGGATGCCGTATATATTAAAGGCCGCTTTTGACGTGCTTAATCACAAAATACTTCTGTGCAAACTCTCCCGTCTAAGAGCATCAAAGCGACTTGTGGTATGGTATGGCTGGATATCTACTTGACGGGTCGTGTTCTGAGCGTAAAACTTGATTCAGCTGTTTCCAGTACGTTAATTCAGGCGTCCCGCAAGGCAGTAACATGGGGCCTTTGCTATTTGCGCTGTTCTTTAACGATGCTGCTTTGTTGCTAGGATCGAACTACGTACTCATATACGCAGACGACTTGAAAATCTACCTTGTGGTGAGGTCTATTGAAGACTGCTACCGACATCAGGAGCTTCTAAACATGTTTTCGACATGGTATAAGATGAATAAACTCGTGATAAGCATTACTAAATGTGTTGCTATCACGTTCCACCGATCATTGCGTCCCATCACTTTAAATTACCAAATTGATGGGAATGTCCTTAAGCGCGTTGATCAGGTTAGTGATTTAGGTGTGACACTGGACGAAAATTTTACATTTAATCAGCACATCAGCACCATCATCAAAAAAGCTTCACGACAGTTGGGATTCATCACTAACATCTCCCGTGATTTCGCCGATCCTCACTGCCTCAAAGCACTCTACTGTGTACTTGTACGACCGATTCTTGAACATGCTGCGGTGATTTGGACTCTTAATCAATTGTCATGTGACCTCGGAATTGAACGTGTTCAACGTAGATTCATACGCATTGCACTCAGAAGCCTACCATGGTGTAATCCTCAAGATCTCCCTCCGTATACCGAACGATGCCTAGGACTCGACACGCTGAACCGTCACCGAAATATTCAACAAGCTATCCTTATCGCAAAAATAGTGAACGGAAAAATTGACGCACCAGCACTTCTGTCTTGCATTGACTTTCGAGTGGGAAGACAACTTAGATCGTCATCTCTACTGCTGACCAGATTCCATCGAACTTCTAACAGTTTTAATGAGCCACTGACATCATGCGTTCGTACCTTTTCGTTGGTTGACGGCCTCTTCGACATTGGAGAATCTTCTAGATCTTTTAAAAATAGAATAACTGCATCAAGACTGCTACAATCTAGGCTACAATAGTTTTAATACATTCATGTAGACTACGGTCAGATGAATTAAACAAAATAAAAAATAAAATAAAATATCATTTTAAGGCCGAAGAAGAATTCTTCTTGGTGTTGGTATTGTTCCCGAATTGAAACCTTGATTTGCACGGCGCAAATTGTGGATTGATTGTCACCTTTCACCAGGCTGGTATTTATCTAAAGAGTAGAGACTGGAAATAAATCGTCACTTCACACGACAAAAGTTCTACTTACAAATGCCTATTTTGCGCGGCAAGTGAGGTGAAACGACTTATTTTCACATATGAGATGACAATTATCGACTCGTGACAGGTGACGCTCCGTTTGATTTGCTTGGAGACGCGAGTAAAATCTAACATCATAAAGATATCAATTCGAAAATTTATTTTGATATCAACATCAAATTCATTGCCCAGTGTACAAGCAAACGGTTAAGTTCGTTCCTTCTTTTTCAAAACCAGTAATTTTTTTCTGACGATAGTGTTTCAACTGCAGTTGTGCTTTCTTGTGGGTCGAAGTTTTCACTTCATCGTCGGTGAGAGGGCTTATCTCATGCTATAAACATGCATGAGAGACCAAGAATTTGACCAGTAGTGAAAGTATCACAGATTCTAGTCATTCTTTCACTGCCCGCTCGTAGAACGTTTATATAAAGGCACTAACATCAGGTGTGATACTGGCGGGTTATGCAGCAATTCACTCTTAGACTTCTTACATTCAATCTAGGGAAAACGACTAAAAGTACACTTTTCAATTTCGTGGCAATTTATGTTGTTGTGTATCCATTTGTTTTATGGAATAAATAACCAAAATACCTGATTTGCTCATAAATGTAATTGCACCATTTTAGAAAAGGGGTGAACGTTTTGATCAGGGTGATTATCTGATTTCAAAATAAGGCCCATGGTCACAGAAAAGTTATACTTAATATTGACGATTACAAGCATTTACATTAGAAATAGGACGCGGGGGCCCGCTTGGGAACAGCATTTGAAGCAGTAGAATGGACCTTTCCATGTGCTTTGTATCAGTAGTAGCAATGTTTGATGAGTGATATACAATATCATAGGATCATTGTTTTCGTATTACCTACTTGCAAGGCGGTCAGATTTATAGGAATATGAATCCTCCAAGCCAAACAGTAGATTAGTGGAAGGGAGGAGCAAATTAAAGATAAACCCGCTAGATAGAAAACAGAATCGTCTATGCCTAGGTTTCAAATTTGAAATATTTTCAGATTTGGAATGGCTACATATCTCAAGGTGAGGCGTAGGCTAGGAATTTAGGGTTCAGACAACAATTTAAGGCAGCAAATGTGCTAGAGTTATTAGAATTAGAGGATCCGATTAAGTTTGGTTGGATTACAGTGATTCGAAATTCGGCTGGGAGTTGGTCGGGAGTTGGGCTGAGCGACAGCAATCTCTGTGAATGTAGACAAGGTTACCAGGAAGCAGATCACATTATTTGGTCATGTGCTGAGCATCGTGGAGTCATATCTGAGCTTTATGATTCCCTTTGGGCTCGAGGTAGACAATCCAATGTACCAGTTCGAGAGATTTTGGCTATACGTGATCTGGAGTTTATGAAACTCATTTATGTGTTTTTGACTAATATTAGCCTTAGATTGTAGTTTGTCTAACCTGTATTTTTAGTTTTAGCTATTTTTATCTGTGTCTGTTTGTTTTTTCTCTGAAAAATGTTCAAATCAAAAGAAAACCAAAAGTTGTATATTTATAAGTTTTTTGACAATTTAGAATTTAAAATAAATGTGTTTTGTAAACCATACTTGAAACTCCCGCCAATCTTCCCATCCGTTAAATTATTATTTCTATTAACCTCGAGACGGACGGCCGCGAGTAATCGTTTTTTTTTTTTTCTTATTTTAGTTTTACGATAACTGATGTATATAAATAAAAAAATTTGGTTCTATTAAGTTGATTCGATTGAGCCTGTACAAATAAATTATCAAAGAAAAAAAATCAACATCACCTTAAAATCTAAATTTGATTTCACTTCACTATTGTCAAATTTGATATTAAATTTAATTTTCATTTTGCTGTAATCTTGCGTTCATTTTTCTTTGAGAAAACTAGTTTTGATTTCATTGTCTTGACGGATCATCAAGTGGAATATTCATTTTGCTATCAACAGGAAAACAAATTACAGCATATTGACTTTTCCATTTGCTCTCACGGAAAGCCGGATCAGTTTTATATTTTATGCTACAGGAATACATTTTTGCTATCAACTTTAATCTTTTAAGAACGACCAAAACAACAGCAATCTGAGTAATCATTATCGGCAGCATCATAATATCATCTTTAATTTTCTATTGATCTCAGACTCTACTTGGGGAGTGACCTCATTCTAGCCAGCAATTGTCACTTCTAAAGAAGAGCGATTCGTCTCACCTTCCACGATGTGCAGAATAAGGGGTTATCATAAACCACCGTTGACTTTTCTGGGGAAAGGGGGGGGGTTGAACAAAGTCTACGCTCCATGCAGAATTTAAAAAAATTGAATGAAGAAAAGTTGGGGCGTCTGATATTTTTTAAAATGAGTCTACGTCGGCCCTAAGGCTGATTGTATGTTTATGTTTCGCAGCTTGTTCTGTTGTTGTATGTTTATGTTTCCCAGCCTGTCTGGTATCAATTCCGGCCGGCGCTGTTAGGAATTCCGAGACGAAAAACCTCTGACCACGTCTTCCTTCGGAAAAGCAGTAAGGCCGTTGGCCCATGTGGGTTCTATATGTAGGGTTCAAGTCGTCTGCCTGGCGTGACGAACCAGTCTCAGGCAAAAAAGCATGTAAATAGGAAACAACAACAACAACAACAACAGCAATGTGATGCCCGAATATTTTATCCATAGTGCCTTAAGCTCGTCAAAGAAAAACGAAGTCAAGTAAATATGAGAACAGAATTTGAAGACACAAATATGGTTTTGTTAACATAAATGAGAACTGATTATGTAAGTAGAAATATGTAAAACAATTAAAATGATACGTGCATTAAACTGAAGACAAATCTGAATGCAAGTGGCGAACCAGCCCAGGCGGCTGAAAGCCATTTTAATAAAGAAACAAAAAAAAATCTGAATGACCGTCAAAAAGAAATTTGAAATCATTTTTTCAATTGATTCACACACCCTTTGAAAAATCCTTAAATATCTTCAAAAAGTTCGCTGCAGCCCGCCATATCATTCGGAAAATGCCTCGTGGCCCTCAAAACCGATCATGCTGAGAACCACTCGTTTAGAGGCTAACATTAAAATATTCAATCCTAGAGGGTATGAGCTGAGTAGTATTTTCCATTTAATTCCAACTACCTTTGCTTATCTTGACAGATACGCGTATTTCGTCTACAATGTGCAGACTTCTTCAGTGTCTCGTACTTACTCGTACGTACTACTCGACTTAAAATATTGACAAAGTCTCCAAAACGAAACCAACTACCCACTTTGTTCAAGTCATTCTTTTACACCTGCGGTTGATGGCAGTATGAGCTAAATAGACCTCACGGAAGGTTACAATAACTTTCAGACAATTATCAATACTATTAGGTCGAGGAAACATAAGAAAACAAAATTTATCAAAAATCCATATGAATGCAATTGCACTTTTCAATATGACATCATTTCGATAAAACTTAGCGATCAACATTTGATAACAAACAAACAGTCAACCATCATCGTTCTACTCAGCCGTCTCGAATGAAATAAAACGTCTACAGCAGACGTACAGTGTAAAGAGACGTTAATAAAATGAATTATTCGTTCTACTCACCGATATATTTGTAGGGTTTCTGTAGTTTGGTCAGCACACTGAGGCAGGTTTCCACTACCGACCCGGTCCAGTTGTTCACCTTGTCATGCTGGTATGCGTTGCCTCCGATGGTGGTTTCTATTGCTTCCTTGATAATTTTGCTCACGTCGTCCACAACGAATTGATGCTGGTAAAGAATCAACATAATTGCCAATTAGAATAAGTTCCCTGCAGTTTGATGACTATATCGTCTAAAATAACAAAAAATAAATCCAAAACCCGGAGTGTGTCGCCGTAGTTGTTTCTTCTGGTAATCATAACTCAATAGGAAAACCTAGGACTGAACTATTCGTTGCTCTTGCTCGTCTGCCGCCCGAATGAATGTGATACAGAAAATTCCTCAACGGCGCCCCGACGAATGTGTTACCCTAGCATAGTTTAACACATCCGTCGGGCATTTTTCACGGAATGCGAGTTAACCAACGGGGGAAAACTCAAAGACAGAAGGGAGGCAGAATGGTGTTCCCGACACGCGACCAATTAGGAATGGCGAATAATATTTATTTAAGTAAATTTTCAAGAATTGTCAAAATGTATGGAACTGAATTCATTCCATGAATACGAAAAAAACAACCTAACTTATTTTGATACAATTATCATCAACCAAAAAAGTGAACATCGCTAGCCATTACTTTGGAGGACTGAAATTCCAGTACTGCAACTTACTATTTGCAACGATTGTGAATGCTTCCTGTTGAACAAGAGCTTCCCGAATGTGGCAACCAACGAAACGGCTTTTGCTCCACTCCGATGTTTGATCAATTTTAATAATGTGCTAACAAGCACCTTTCGTGTCAGTCAGTAAGCATGATGAAGACGGTCACTAGTTCGAATTTTCAGTACTCAATGCGCCAGCTTGTGTTGTGATGTCTAGATTAACTCATCAATGTAGTGATTTGTTACAATGATAAGACGACGTGGATTTCGAACGGCGCTTGATGAATGCTTTAAGCGTGAGATAAACAATGACTCCAAATGCTCGGTTTTCCACATTTGAATTGTGGACACCGATCTGTTTTTTAAGAAGCATTTTTTTTTTTTGAAGTAGGACTACGTTTCTCTTCTCTATACCGGGTGTCATTTCAAACTTTTGAAAAAATGAGAGCGTTACGCAAAAGTGAAAGGTTTTTGGAGTGTTGTGTTCAGTGACTTCATTTATACACCATTTGATCAGAAAAACTTACAAATGTTTCTGAATAAATTTTCAATTAAGTGCTATGATTATAAGTAGCTCAACTTTTAACTTAAAAATTACCTACCATTGCTCCCATACAAATCTACATATGAACAGGTTGAAAATATGGTTTTCCCTCTCCGGGTCTTCAAAAACGGGTGATTAATGGTTCAAACTGTCCTCATTCCCCCCACTCAGCACGTACGGTTTTATTTTTGCTCTCTCGTTACAAAGATTTTACTATCTCGTCCGTTTTCTCGCGATTGCGCGTCTGGATCGCAAATTATTGCCTGCACTTGCTCATCTACAAGCCAGAACGAAGCGCTGCAAAGGTCTACTAGTTTCCCCGCTCGACCTGGCATTTATGCGACCTGCCATGCCAATGGGTCATAAAAATCGATAATCCGCGTGGGCGGCATCCGCTTCCAAAGCAATACCGGAGCCGGGTACCTCCCAGTTCCGGTGGAAAACGATGTTTGTATATTATCAAAAATATTACATTTTGGATTGTTTATGGCATTAACTGCCGGAGGACGCATCAATTTTGGAAAAATGCCTGGTCGATATGTCCCACTTGAAAATTGGACGCATATTTGTCCCACTAGAACAAAATTTGCTCTTAGTGGGACAATTATGCGTCCATATTTCAGGTGGAAAAAAATCATACATCGCATTTACGATTTTTCTAGAAATAACAACACTTGTTTGAATTATATTCTGGAAGTACATATCAAAGTGTTGTGGTAGGCATAGAAAAATAAATGTCATATGGGACAGTTATGCTTCCACCGGCAGTTAAGTCGAGCGTGGTAAATTCGACTGAGATGTTTCACTGAGCGGGCCTCCAGTACGTTCCAACTCGCCAGTCGGGCGGGAGTATGGTCAGATGACTCTATACTTGTCTTACGCTGATCCGGCTCTGAACACGGTTTTCCATGAAGGGCCGTGTCAACCCTCGCATGGCCTCCCTGCTCGCCTTCAAGCTTGCATAGACAACGACAACCATGGGATCACAATAGCGACTACTCCACGTGGGCTTGGATAGCGGCTGGAGGAGGACTCAAAATAATAGAGGAAACTAAGAAAACCCAGGAGAAAGCGAGTCTGTTCGTTAAAGGCGGCCTAGTAAGGTCCCAACCGCGTAAAACGATGCGATCTGGCGTGTCCGACCTCAAACCAATAACCCAACGTAATTCGACTCATTCTTTACCAGTTCCCACATCAGCGCCGATGTCTCTTTGGCTAATCGGTTCCTTATTGGTTTAGTAGAAAATACAGGCAACTCCAAGCTCCTCCTACCCAAATGTAGAGTTACAGAAATGTGTAGAATCTAAGTAACATGTAACCAAAACGTTTGAATAATAAACAGTCTTAATCGAGACATAGTTTAGCATGGTTTCTTGTATTGTAAGACAAGATATCACAGGATGGACCAGGACTCATTCGGTCAATGGATGGGATGCGGGAAACCCTTCCTAATGTGATCGAGGTGTCCGAGCAGTTGAACGCGATTTTGACGTCATTGCGCAACAACATTGCGAAGGACCTCAAACTGAGCCTCCTTAGACTACGCATGACAGTGCAGGCTGCATGCAAGGAGAGGGCAGAGCTGGAGGCCTAGCTTGTAGCTGAGCAAAGTGCCAAAGAGTTGGCACGGCTAGCAGGCACCGAAGGGGCGAGGGAGATAGCCTCAAAGCAGCCTCAGACGGAAGAATCCGTCTTGGTCGAAGATTCAATCCCATCTTCCATGGGTGCGGGAACCTCTAAGCGGGCTAGGCAGTACCCGGGCGAAACAGCACCTGGCGCTTCTAAGAAGCGGATAGTATCGGAAGTCCCAGTAGGGAAGCGAACCTACGCGAACGTGGCGGCGGAGTCAGAGGGTCCATTTTCGCGACCAGCTCCGGCTGGCCTCAAAGAGAGAAGCCCCGGCGCTATGCCCAGCGCTTGAGGCGCGACATACAGCTCGCGTGTTGGCAGGGCCCCTACGACAACAACCATGGTTAGCACAGAAGCAGACGCTAGTACTAAGAGGGGGACGAGTGATGACCCCAGGCGTGGCAGGGAAAGCCACTGGAATAAGGTCCGGAAAAGGGGAAATAGGACGAAAAAAGAAAAAGATAAGCGACAGGTGGCCCGCAAGCGTAACCGCGGAGAGGCCCTCTTCGTCAAGACCGAGGCGTCAAAGTACTCGGATGTCTTGAAAGCGATGCGCGGGGACGCTAAATTGGAAGGCCTAGGCGCCGATGTGCGGAGTATACGCCGTACCCGCACCGGCAAGTTGCTTCTGGAACTGAAGAAAGCAGCAGCGCTAAAGTGCCCGACGTATATAGACCTGGCAAGACAGGCCTTAGGTGAGGGTGTGGAGGTACGCACCCTCGTCTCACAGGTGCCGATCCAGTGTAAAAATCAGGATGAGATCACCCAGGTAGACAAGATCTCCACTGCACTTAAGGAACAGTGAAAGGTCGAGGTCGAACGCGGTGTTGAAAGTGGCGAAGGTGAAGGTGGGATGGTACACCAGCCGCCGAAGCTGAAGCATGCACATGTGTTGGGAGTGCAAAGGCCCAGATACGAGCAACATGTGCAGAAGGTGTGGCAGCACATGTGGCATGTGGCCGCTAAGGGCATTCCAACGCGCCAATCGTAATGTAGGTAACCCAACTGAACCTGAAACAGTTCGCGAGTCAGACAGTTCGCGAGACAGTTCACGAGTCAGCATCGGATATCGCTATTAAATCCGACCCATACCGCATCCCAGCCGGCAATGGAAACTGGATTACGGACAGGTCTAATATGGCAGCATTATGGACGACGGGCAAGTACCCGGTTCAGGAGGTTGTGTCTACCACAAACGAAGGCTTCGCGATTGTAAACGTGAATGGAGTGTTCTTCTGCAGCTGCTACGCACCGCCAAGATGGTCGATCGAACAGTGTTCCAATATGCTCGATCGGATGACAACTGAGCTAACTGGCCTAAACCCGTTGGAAATAGCGGGGCACTTCATCACTTGGGCGCTCGAGTGGGGGAGCCACCTTACCATCGGGAGGCCTTGGCTCAATGCCAGGGTGGCCACACAATCTTAATTTAAAAATTCCCGCATTTTTCCCGAATTTTTCCCGCATTTTTGCCTAATTTTCCCGACTTGGAAATTTTTGCGTTTAATATAAATTGGATTAAAAGATATGTGTGAAGTTTCTGAGGAAATTGTTCAATCTGAAACTCTGGCTTGTTTCATTTAGGCAAAATGACGGATAGCAGCCGCAAATCAGGTTTCTTCATTGTTGCGTAACCTGCATTGATCTCTCATTTTGCAAACGAGAACAAAGATCGTTCAATATAAGTCAAGTTTATAGAAGCATAAACATCGAAGAAAAATAGTAAAGCATTCGATGTTTTCGACTATAAAATGATGCACGTGCGTTGCGTGCATATTGTCTAAAGGACTTTATGATTTCAACGTCGTTGACAGTTCGTAGACAATTCTCGGAGCTACCAAACTTTTAAGTTTGGTTCACCGCCAGACACTTTTCATTTATTGAAAATTGTTGGAAACTAAGTAATCGTTGACTTATTATTGTACATAGTAGTAAGCCATGAATTATTTCAAATATAATTTTGTTCATTCGTTGCCCACACGTCATTCGAGTAAGAACAACTTTTTACAGGTTATGAGCCCATACAGCTGCCATAGCAACGGCTCTGTTTGAAGGAAGAATTTTTTTTCACTGTCAAGACTCAAAAAATTCATGGAAATAAGGTGACGGATCCGAACGATGGAGATGGAAGAAGTTCTAGAGCGCATGCCGGCGGCGATGGCAGGGTGGCTGGAACGCAAGCTGGCGGAACGGGACTACTGGAGGCATGGTGTCATTGCAGGCGAGAGAAATTCTTCGTGGCTTTGACGGCGGACATGTCAAGGCGGACATCATGCAAGAAGTCAAGGTGAAGGGTGGTTTGAAATCGCCCGAAAGCGAGGGTGCATTCTTCAGCAAGCAAAATGTACCAAAGAAGCAAGTTGATAAGACTGGTGGGAAGTGTTTCCGTTGGAAGAAGCTTGGCCACTTTGCATCAGAATGTCAGACGGAAGCGAGTGGCGAGAAGAAGGATCAGCGAAGTACCCCGATAGGAAATGCAGCTATCTTCGCCGCCCACGCGTTGCAGTCAACCAAACGAAGCAATAGCGATTGTTTCTTCGATTCTGACGCAACTACTCACTTGTGCCGGAACAAGAACGTGCTCGAGAATCCACAGGATGTGTCATCGCCGATAAAGGTGACCAACCGCTGAGGTGGCCGTCGTAGCGAAAGGATCGGTGAAGCTGGAAACTGAGTGCAGCGATGTGACCTGAGCTGTGAAGCGGTGAAGCTGGAAACTGAGTGCAGCGATGTGACCTGAGACTTCTAGATGAGCAATGTACTGTGGGTCCCTGATCTGATGATTAGTTTACTCTCGGTGAGCAAGGTATACCAGAAGGGATTTCGTGTGATGTTCTCCAAGGAGGAGTGCAAAGTTGTCAACCCGGACGATGTGGTAGTGGAGAGTGGTCCTGAAGTTGGCGACCTCTACAAGCTGATCGAAATGAAGAAGACCGTGGTGAATTTGGTGAAGGACAACATGAAGCAACTCAAGACGAAGTTAACCAGCCTGGACTTTGTAATTGAGAATCCAGCGAAGTACATACCGTGCATTGAAGGTAAGCATTGCCGTCAACCGTTTAAGTCGAAAGGGCACCGAGAGGAATGCGTGCTAGAGCTTATTCACTCGGACTTGTGCGGCCCGTCATCGACGATGCATGTCGAAAAACCGTCATGTATTTCTTGAAGTTGAGGCCTTTGCGGAAAAGCAGGCTGGTGAGAAGTTCAAGCGAATCCGCACCGACAATGGAAACGAGTATGTGAATCAAAATTTTCGAAGCTTCCTGCGGAAGGAGGGAATTCAACACGAGTCGTCTGCTCCTTACAACCCAGAGCAAAATAGATTGGCCGAAAGGATGAATCGAACGTTGACCGAAAGAGCGAAGAGCATGCTTTTCGATACTAATCTGGACAACCGTTTTTGGGCAGAAGAAGTTGCAGTCGCATCCCACGTTGTCAACCGATCGTCGACAAAGGGACTGTCGGTGACCCCCGAGGAGAAGTTCTCCAAAGAGCGGCCGGATGTGTCGCACTTACGAAAATTTGGAGCCAAGGTCATGGTACATGTGCCGAAGGAGAAGCGAAAGAAGCGGGACAGGAAGTCTGAAGCGTTCATTTTCGTTGGCTTCAGCGAAGGTTAGAAGGCGTATAGAGTTTACAGCAAGAAGATGAAGAACTCCCATGGAAGCGTCGAAAAGAAACGGAGCTATAAGAAATTAGATCAGGTATTCCCTGAAAAACGACTCGATCAATGCTGCAGACTTGATCACAAAATTCAGCTTTGGAAGCAGCTCTTATCGTCTACCGCATCATCGACAACAACGAACCATTTTAATCGGGAAACCGACAAAATGCTCCGTTTGAAAGTCGGTTGCCTTTAAGGTGACTGATACAATAGATTTCTAAAATCTACAGTAATGCACACAATGGCGATGCTTCAGTCATAAAGATCAGCCAAGGAGTTCCAGTCAACTAAAATAAGACAAAAGGAACGTTATGTGCGTAACCTTGCCTGTCACAGCCGTTGACTCAGATCTAAGCAATACGCCAATCTGTTTGTCTTCGCCTTCTTGAAAGAATTTTGTACAACGTGCAAGCCACAGCTAACGTTGTTGAGGACTTCAAAGCCACGGCTGGCTTGCAGATCCCTGATTTCCCCTTAAATTTTATGAACGCCTTTCAGTTGACAACTGGCCATCCATAGAAAACTGAGCTATCTCCTCAGCAATGCTGGATTTTCAGAAAAAACATTTTCATTCCGTTAATTAGATCGTTGGACCGTAGATGACAAAAACGCTACTCATCTTATGAACTTAAAAGGTGTGAGCATGATTCCTGCCATATGACAAAAATTCCCGATGGATTGTGAAATTCCCGACTTTTTCCCGCATATTTCCCGATGATTTTGGATTCCCGCATTTTTCCCGCATTTCCCGATTTTCTCGAGTCTGTGGCAATGTGGACCTAGCCAACGTGGATACCAAGAGTACCTACCATAGAAACGGAGCGGAATCGATCATCGATATTACATTCAGCAGTCCTGGGCTGCTCAGCAATTAATGGCTACACCCATAGCGCCCACTTGGCGGTTCGTTATTGTATTGACCACAATACAAGGCAGCGTGCGGAAGGAGGAGCATCCACTTTATTCGCCCGCAGATGGAGGATGTTCTACTTTGATGTACAGACATTTAAAGAGGCGCTTGAGAGGGAACGAAACTTACGCGAAACTCAGGAACCTTGCGGCGAACGAGTCGTGACACTTACACGAGCGTGCGATGCGAGCATGCCGAGGAAAGTCAAACCGAGGAATAGAAGATCGCCGGTGTATTGGTGGACGGAGTTGATCGCCAACCTCAAAAGAACATGCCTCCACGCAAAACGGAGGGTGCAAAAAGCGCGGTCAGACGCCGACAGAATCGAGCGTAGAAGGGCGCTAGTCGCCGCGAAGGCCACACTAAAGAAGGAGATAAAGGCCGGCAAGCAAGCCTGCTTCGAGGGGGAGGAACACTTTGGAACGGAATGTACAACGGAGTGCTGACGCTGAAGCTTCCCAAAGACGTAGTGATCGTTGGCTTTGCGGACGACATCGTATTGTCAATGACAGACGAAACACTGGAAGAAATGGAAATTGAAAACTGGATGCACGCGTCGAAGCTGCAGATAGCCCACAACAAAACGGAGTTGCTGTTGGTCAGCAACTGCTAAGTGGTGCAGCGAGCAGAAATCGTCATCGGAGGGTATGCCATAGCCGCGAAGCGCGTGTTAAAGTATGATTGATGACCGACTAAACCTCAACAGACACGTAGATTATGCCTGTGGGAAGCCGACAAAGGTCAATGCAGCAGC
This sequence comes from Aedes japonicus, assembly GCA_034211315.2. Taxonomy (NCBI): domain Eukaryota; kingdom Metazoa; phylum Arthropoda; class Insecta; order Diptera; family Culicidae; genus Aedes; species Aedes japonicus. The sequence goes on from JASCZW010003453.1 coordinate 66,613, forward strand.
CAGAATCGTGCCGAATAGCTACGGACATAGCAGTAGTAAGCAGCGTCTACTGGTCTACTGGCAATGAAATGAGATCCGGAGGTCCACCCTAGGTCGCAACGCTTGGAATCAAGGGAAATCTGGCGAACTTGACCAGTACATTCAGGCTCATGGCCATGCGAGTCGTGAGGCTGCCCAAAAACCTCTACACTGTTCCACTGGCTGAAAAATCATGACGTACAGCAACAAGAATACCCCTAGCAGTAGATTTTCAGAGGTTTTGAGCGATCTGATCGCAACGGAAGAGTTCATAATCGCGACCGAAAACCTGACTACAGAGCGTAATCAAGCAAAGTTTCGCACATGACAATTACAACATAGCATGGACCGGGTCCTCCCTCAGGTCAGTCGATGAAGGCGCGGCTACAATGCAACACAATGCTGGTGAGGCTGGCTGGGTTCGATCATTTCCAAACGGAATAGAAAACTCGCAATAGTGAGTGGGTTGGAAGACATCCTCTCCACATCCGACATAAGACCCGGTACTACTACGGTGAACGAATGCAGCGGAAGTTAAGACGAACGCGGAGAGGTGAGAGGCTTCTTTTGGGCTTTATATGGCACGGAATCTCAGAAATGGTAGTGGCAGAGTCAGCTTGGCTATTGGCTGGAGCAGTCACACAATTGGACAACTGTATCAATACTATTAAAACAAGAGTGAAAGGCAAATAGATTATCACTTAATAAATTAGAACGAAATTGCAGCCATCAGACGCAATCACAAACTTGACCTTGGATTAAGTACCGGAAAATAGTAGGATCGATTTTCTCTCCACACCCCTCTGAGCATCGCCTAACAACAGCAAAAAAGAGGACATGTTTTTCCCAAGAAATTAATCGTTACCATCGATCAAATGTTTCGCTCGGTATCGAGGGTGACGTTTGCGAATGTTATTGGCTTTGTAGGTACAACGAGACACTTTCATGTCGGCGAAAATTATTATTCCCACAGCCAAAACAAGCGCTTCCCTCACACTTGTGCATTTCTTCAAAAGGTACCAAGAAGGCAATTTTGTTTGCACTCGCAACGCTTCAGCTAAGTTTTCGGCAATTTATTTACAATTCGCGATCAGAGCAACAGGGTGTGATCTCAGTAGGCGATGAAATTTACATGAAGATTGTCTCCACCTCTACCCATCGGAATGAATAATGATTAAAAAATGACGCAAGCTTCAAAAGATTCCCATTCCCACTCTTTAGCCTATCGTTAGCCGATTAAGGAATGTTAAAAAAAAAAATCGACGTCAGCTGGTTGTAAGCAAGCCAAACCTTCGAACTTGCAGCGACGATAAGTTAACTGTGCACTCTTACCTCTTCTCGGCCGTCGTCCATGGCGTTAGGTTTATTCTATCCCGGTTGAAATCCTGCACAAAATTTGTGGAACTAGCAAAAATTATCACCAAATATCAATCGGGCGAGAGGATAACGCCAAAAAGTGCACACAACTAGAAAGCTAGAATTTTCTGTTGAAAAAACTACCTAACACTGCACTGAACGGACAAAAGCAGATGACAAACGCCAAAAAAAACTGCGAAAGACAACTGACATTTCGAAGATGGAAACAGGGGCGTAGCTCAAAACTACAGAAAGTGGGGACAATTTAAAGTCAGCATCGGCTACACTATGAACGGCTGATGAAACCAAGGTTTGTGTACAAACTTCAGAATGATGTGCTCTGAAAAAAATTCTATCGTTATACCGACAATTAAATCATGGCCAGGATGACTATCGCATATCATGGTTACAATCACATGAAAATGGTCGAATTCACCACGTTCATGGCGTTCTTGACTATGATCATTGTAGCAAGGACTATTCCGGCATTATGGCAGAGGTTGGATCAACTATTTTTAATGGTCGTTTTGACTATGATCATAGTCGGTTAAAAATCACTAAACTACAATCACAGAGAACAGACGTTTATCTTCAGTTTGCTACTTGTGTAAAACTTAAAACCGACATTTCAAATGTATGTCGTTATGCTCCTGGTAGGCGGCGCTGCAGTTGAGCGATAACTGTCATGTCAATGTTTATCAATAAAAAGCCTACCTAGCACATAACCTGAAAAGTTTTGTTTGTTTTTCTCTGCACTTGCTTCTTGTACCGGCTGCCCATATTAATGGAAGTTTATGGAATCAAAAAATGGGTCGTAAATGTGAAATGTATTGGTGTAGTAATCAGCAAGGATACGGCATTTCCTTTTATCAGTTCCCAGCTGAAAATGAAATGCAAGTTTTTTTTCACCTTCGAAATTATTAATACTATTGACAGTGTTTTTTATAACGCAGGTGCCATGCATGGGTAGAAAAATGTTGCTCTTCTGAAGCTACCCAACTGTTTGCTGCAGCAGGACCACAAGCATTCAAGAACAAAAGAATGCGTTCCGTTCACTTTCCTCTCAATGCCTTCAAGGAACCATCCAGGAAAGAAAAGGGGTAATGCAGCGTAACATAATAGGAAATCGTAGTCTAAAATCTAACTTAATCTAACTCTCACATGCAGGTTACTTCCTAATGCAGTACCTTTTGAATGTTCTTACAATCAAAGGGAAGGCCACGAAGGACATCATGACGAATTATATCACGATGGGTAACTATACCATAAAGTAGTAGGAGCTTATACTTCTATTTCTATAAACATATTTGAATTTTCTTCAATCAGAATGTCATGTGACTACTTGGAAGATGATTTCATAGAGTTCGTCGAAGGGGACTTGGATTACATAGAGTGGAAACGTTGTACCGAGTCTCATGTCACCGAACCCTGCAGTTTTTTACAGACAGACGACAAGAATAAGACTCTATACTCTCCGGTAGTTGAACATCGCAGTTCTTCACAAGCAACCCTAATGTCGATGCCGAATTTTTGTGATGTTAGTGCGTATTCAAAGAGTGGACATCACAGTTGTCATCTTGTAAATCCGGCCAATTCGTCACCTGATGACATAACGTTTACAAGTTTACAGAATACGTCCGCTGTAAGTAACTTTGAATGGTATAAAACCCAAGTGAAAATGCAAAGCACCGTCATCCAATCCATGAAAAAGGAGCTGAAATCAGTAAAACGGAAATTGTTTATTTCAAATCAGGCAAGACAACGACGGCTCAAAAGCTCTTTAAGAGCAAAGAGCAAAATCAGAGACCTTCGAAAAGCATTAAAAACGATGAAAGAATTGAAAAGTGAGAACGAAATTCTTGGTGCAAAAGCAAGGTGCAATCCAGTAATCCTACATACCATAAAAAATACAACACGTAAACCAAAAGGAAGGAGATACAATGCTGTTACCATGAAGTTTGCTGCTGGGGCGTACCTAAGCGGTCCTCGTACATACAGGTACATACGGAATTCTAAGCATGTGATACTGCCCCACAAGAGCTCAGTCTATAAATATAACAAGTACGTGCGCCTTCAACCAGGAATAAATACATCATTGCTGACTGCTATAAAGGAAAAAGTTAACGAAATCAAACAAAAAAAAATAAAATCGTGACCTTAACTTGTGATGGGATGTCCATTAAAAAGGATTTATCGTACAGCGCAAAGGCAGATATTTTCCACGGATTCCCAGATGATGGCATCAGAAGGCGTATTGAAAGAAATGATCATCGTGTTCTTGCTACAGAAGCAGTGGTTGTTATGGCAACAGGGATGTATTCGAAATTCAAACAGGTAAGATGAAACAGTTTTGCTATTATATTTTTGACTGATACAATTGTTGTTGCATTATAGCCCATTGGATATTACTTGGCTCATAACAGTCTAGGCAGCAAGCGGTTATTTCAGCTGTTGAAATCATCAGTTCGCTCTGTGGTTAAATGTGGATTGATTCCATTAGTAATAACAATGGATCAATGCAGCACTAATATGAAAATGGTGCATGAACATCAAACTTCAACAGATCCTCCTAGAGTGACGATTGACAACCATGAGCTCATTTTTATGTACGATTCACCACACCTGATGAAAAACACGAGAAACGCAATATTCAAGCACAATGCCGTGTTTGGTAGGCATATTGTTTCGTATGATCATATACGGAAACTTTACGATATTGACATAGCCTCACCTTTGAGAATCGTTCCAACGCTGCAGAAAACATGTATCGAACTTCCACCATTTGCAGCAATGAATGTAGCGTTATCTGCTCGCACTCTCAGTGAATCTTCCGCAATAGGAATTCGTCACTATGTTGAAACGTGCGAACTTCCAGATGCAGCTCTTGATACTGCAAAATTCCTCGATATGCATGACAAATTGTTCGACGTGTTTAATTCGAAGGATAAATATTCCGATTCTATTGGAAAGGCAAGTAAAACATTTTTGGATGTACTGCGATTCTAAAAAACATTGTATCTACTTCCAGCCATACAGAGTTCCAATTTCGCTGAGTTCAAATCATTTCGACTTTTTGGACAGAGTCGAGCCTACCCTTGAACAGTATATACTTCACTACAAAATCGTGCTTCAAAATTGACAAGGTAAAGTTGTTAAAAATGATCTATTTGCCAAGTTTACGAACATACGAGTCCTCTAGTAATGGGCAATGTTGATAAAATTTGTTATGTCGATAAAATAAATAACATCTTAGTCTGTTCTTAGTCTGGTCAGTGAAGTGGACAACTTGTTATTAGTATTATCGATAAGAGAAATAGCATCGTAATAGTCGAATCACATGGTACATGGTACAAGCATGCAATCTGAACATGGTACATATTCAACTATAAGCACTAAATCATTCGAGAAGAGGCAAAGCACATTTGTCCTCCAATAATTATAAGCTTCTCTAACAATTTCCATATGAAATGTTGTTTTATCCCCTTTCCCTTAAATTTTGGGTCAAATTGATGCTGTTGTATTAGATTATTAATAAACTTATTGTCGAAAAGTTCAATTTGTGTCCGGTAATGCAAATTTCAACCAATTAATATTTTAACTGTTTTTTTTACTTCAGGCGAAAAAAGAATCAATGTGTTTGAAATCAACCCAACGTCGACCGCCGTATCTAAAAGGATGGATTAGTAATATAAAAGCATTACGATGGCTGTGGAACATTTTAAGAAAAGACTTCTTGTGTTCCTATCTTTGCACCAATGTTCTTTGCCAGGATTGCCTAGAGAATTTTTTTTCGGAAATAAGAAGGCGATGTGGTTTCAATGATTCACCAAATGCATTCCAATTTGGTAGCGCATTCAAATATGCAATGATCGCAGCTATGGAGCAAAGCTTTGGCGAGGGTACCAACTGTCAAAATGATGTGGCTAAGCCACTACTTAGAGAAAACGATCTAAATAATTTGCAGCCAGATTTATGCGCTTTGCCTGGATATAAAGATGACCCTGTAGATTTAAAATCTCCATTCGAAGCACTAAGAAAAGAAATGAATGCATTGGTTTACATCATTGGAGCAGCCAGCCGTAAGTAAGCTACCACATTAAAAATCCTTCCAAGTGAGTGAAACAAAAAGCTGTAAATATGCACAATTGGATATGGTATGGCGCAAATATTAGTACTTACATTGAATAATCAAAGCAGGGGATAATTACCATCTTCGTAATGATTGGTGACAATCGCTGCAAAGTAGGGGATAATATCAAATGCATCGTGATTTGATTGAGCTGCAACTGCATCCACTCCACAACTCCAAACGGAACGGGTAACAACACAATGCCAGCTGCCTTTTCGTTGTATCCAACAACTTCCGTCAAGTCGTCCGTCGGTTGTTTAATCAATTGGCCTAATCATCACGAGTGCTGATGTGTGGGAAATCTTCAAAAATCCATTGTAAATTAAGAGCTGGAATACGTACTTTTTCACCCGAAGAAATATTTGTTTGTTTCAAATACCGATTATTTTGTTTTGGATTTTGACAGCAACGTTGCCGAACGTTGTGTTATGCAGAAAGTAAAAAAATCACTGGCAACATGATTCAACATAACTTGGGCAGTCGGCAAAAGACGTTAGTGTTTCAACGTATTTTCGTTCAAATTTTTACACACGTTTTTCAAGATAAGGTATATGGACATCAATGTCTGTTCTCTGTACTACAATAGTCATCCTAACCCCCAATAATGGTAAAATTGACTATCAATTTTGTCTCTGTGTGGACTACACTTTGCAAAAACTCATTAATGGGTGAAAAAACACCCATTGTCGCTAGAAAGACCTCAATCCAACTTGAAAAAAGAAGAAGACACAGAGTGGTGATAAATCTGGCAGCTCTCATGTTAAAGTATAGGACGAAGCTTTTAAAATGCTTCTAGAAAATTCAAATGAAATTCTAATTAAAATCGGTTTGTTGTGTGATGTAAGAAAAATCCAAAACTTCTCAAAAAAGACATTTTCAGCAAAATAGAAATAAGATTTAAATAATGCCCCTATTTTGCAGTTTTGGATTTTTCTTACATCATACAACAAACCGCTTTTAATTAGAATTTCATTTGAATTTTCTAGAAGCATTTTAAAAGCTTCGTCCTATACTTTAACATGGGAGCTGCCAGATTTATCACCACTCTGTGTCTTCTTCTTTTTTCAATTTGGATTCTGGATTAAATCACTCTTTGTTACAAAATGGACATTTATTCACCCATTGCAAAGAAGCCAAAATGGGTAAAAAATAACCCATTTTTGCATATAGATTATTAAGCATTTTGGTCCCAAGTAACCACAAGCATTATATTATTGCACTTATTCAACCCAAAATCAACATCGGTAATGCGAGATCGCATCAATTCAACAGTTGTCAATGAATGAAGCGTTAGATTAGCTTAAGAATGTAGTGATGCATTACTAATGCAATAATGCTACTTTAGCAATGTCTTATGGCATTACAAAAGATAAAGCATTAGTTAGATCTTAGTGGGGCCCTTTTCAGCTTTAACCCAATTCAATGATGCACTCCCGAATAGAAAATTACCATTAGCTGTATGATCATTGTTATACATTTTCCATTCATGTTGTAATCACCATTATACGTATCATCCGTGTATAATGCTGGTGTAATGCAGGAAACCATTCAAACTTTAAACAACCATAAATAGCGTATTCTATATATGATAATGATTTCATAAACAAGAAATTAATAGTGCCGTATATTATATCCCTTGCTCATTCATTGTATGATATAACGAAGGAAAGTTATAAATAATTGTCACTATAAACAAAGAAAACAGGAAACTGTTTTAACAATACGTAATTTTTAGTTTATTATCACAAAATGTATGACTCATGTTAAAATAATGATCATTATAATATGTATTTGTAAGGGAGCAGTATCAATCTACGTGAAGGGTATGTTGCAATTTTATTAAGTAGATTTTACGTTCTAACTAAATTTTAATCCGCTTGTGAACAGCATTGTTGACTTTAATAATATGCCTTTGATTTTTACGGTTTTTGAGTCCGCTGATCTCTTATTATAGTATTTCTACTATATCCTTGTTTACTTAAAGTTCCATTAATCAAGGTGTTTTTTTGTTGGGTTCCCTTTGCATTGGTTTGGATTTACTTTTGCTGGAATTTTTTAATTATATCCCCTCAATTTCCACACATTTTTCACAACGAAAAGCTTTTAATAAAAAATATGTCAACATCAAAGGTGTGTTTTTATTTACTTGGATTGGGAGAAGAAAAAACGGGAAAAGTATTATTCGTTATTGTATCATGATTGTAGCAGTTATCATCACGATTGAGATTCTCATATAATATTACTAGTGATCCTCAGAGTACAGAGATATGCGGAAATTCAATCCGACGGTTTGGCAACGGTGTTCGTTTTGTTTACAAAAGCTGCTAACACTTCCGCAGAGTCAAATGTTACAGCTTTGTGCGTGACTTCATCGTTGTCAGCTTTTATTGTTTGCATTTATAACGTACACATAATTTGTTTATCATATGTTTAAAAAAACTATAAGGTGTTAAATAATCGAATTGCGTCAACATAAACTACGTCTTGAATATTGTTGTTGTACACCAATGTATCACCGTATATGTACATTACAAAATCGAGACAAGACTGGAAGCGGGTTGACTGGAAACTGTCGTATGGACGACTAGTAACCTTCCGAATACTCTGATGATTACTATTGCAGCCTTGAATGAGTATGTAGGTGATTTCTAATGTTGACTTCAGTCTTGACGATTTCATTATTTAACGGCTATAAGGGAATAAGCTATAAGGAAAACAAACAGACAGAATTAGACACTGGAGCAGAATTCTCTTCAAAATACCGACAACACGGGACCAGTGAAATGAATTGACTAAAATGAAAAATTGCCGGAATTTGTAAAGAATTCCGACAAATTTTCATTCCAGCAACACAAGCAACATTATCGAACACAGATAATAATAAAATATTATGTTGTTAGGGAAGGTCCATTAATTATGTCACGCAGTAAGGGGGAAGGGGGGGTTTGGGAAAACGTGACGATCCATACAAAAAAAATTGAAGGTCCATACAAAAAACGTGACAAGGGGAGGGGGGGTTAAAAAAAATCATTTTTTGCGTGACGTAATTAACCACGAGTTCAGCAGAATACGAATGATTCATTTTTAATCTTTGAAGCGTAATAAATATAAACCATTTATTTTAACACCATTTCAAAGTCCGGACGTCTGGTCTGGAATCTATTTTTCACCTAAAACGAACGAAAAGAGACTAAGGGATGAAACAACAAAGGGTACTTACCTCTGGGACTAGACCTAACCTAAAACCCGCTTCCAGAGAAGATTCGAAAAAATCTTTCCCCCGCCTTAAACGGGGAGCTATTTCCAATGCCGGGGATATACCCCGACGCTCGACCCGGCGTTTTCGCGGTCACCGACAGCATGCACATTTGCCATTGTCGCCCCAGACGTTATAAAAAACACGCATTTTTCCTCCACATCGATGACAGCACCAAAAAACACACCGAATTTAGCCGAATCACCCGTTTCTGCAGCCTCCTTCCTGGGTCTGCACCAATCGCGTACCGGAGGCCGTTTCCCGGGGTAAATCCCGCCGATACCACGGGAAATCCTGGTACTCCGGCCACCTTATAAGAAATATGCTGCTCACCGTCACTGCAAAACAAACAACTAACAGCTTACCCCGGAATTGCTGTTGCGCATACGTGCAAAGACAAATGTCGAACTTCGTCGGCCCAATCGACCAAAATAGGCTAGAAAACAAAACGCAAACAACTGCTACTACCTGGTGACAGGGACAAACAATAATTTTAAATCGTCTGTTAATGTTAATTAGCCCCGTACACATTGTAGCAAGCCTAAAACATGTTTCAGTAATCCATAATCTTGTTATGTAAATGTTTTGAATCTGGGATAGTTATAAGCTTAAGTTGAAACCCCAAATTAATGTAATAGCACGAGGCCAAAATGTGACCTCTTCTTGGGGAAGTCCCTTAAGGACTCCCCTCGTAATTAATTAAACCAAAGTGCCGAACCCACCAAAGGCTGAAAGGCACTATAATAAAGAAAGAAAAAAAAACATTTCAATACTTAGCAATCGAAACATTTCAGCAAACAGTAAACATGCTCGTTTGGCTCAGATTTTGACAGTTCTAGCTGCTCGATTGGCTCGAAATGGCCGCTTCCGCATATCTCTGTACCTTGAGGATCACTAAATATTACTATACTGTAACGATATCTATTATCTTTTTATATCGTATTTATTATAAAATTATGATAACGTACATCGTAATAGTTGAAAAAAATATACTATAAAATAACCAGAATTGAACGATACCACCTAAAGTAAAACTGCAGCAAAAAATATTATTCCCAAATTATTTACTTATTGATTTAATCATTTTTGTATGGTAACGATACTTAACAACTTTTAGTGTTATGGTAAATTCTTGATTTACCATAACATATATCTTCGATAAGCTACAATTTATCTTCAGTTTATAATTGTTGGAAGATAACTTGAATAATTATGAAACGAAAAATGGTATAATACCTTTAAAATACTTGTTTATTCGGACTAGACGTAATGCATATGCCCTATATATGCATGCTATTACAGCCTCGTAACTACCCGGATAAAAATAACCATACAATTACAATACAATAATATAAAATACTTTCACTTTTTTTGAAAACACAATTTAAAAAAAACTTTTTTGGGCATATTAGTAGAGAGATTGTGATTGGGAAGCTAGGAAAATTTAAATTCTCCTAGTTTTCCAATATACAATAACCTTAAAATCTATTTTTGACCATAAAATTTTATTGTTCGTGAATCAGATAAATGAAAAATACATATTGTCATCATAATAAATCTTCAATTCATTCCATATGCTGGTATTTTCAACAATACAATTAATAGTAATTGACTCAAATTTGTTAGGAAAAATATGTTTTTTTTTCTATAGTTAAGATGCATAACAACCTCCCTTTTTTATTGTCGATGTCTCAATTTACTAGATTCTATTGTTGGAACAATAACTCCTATTACCATCTTATCGTTGTAAACAATGCTATTAATTGTACATGGTATCGATTCTATTGTATGGTTACAACATATTTTATGAGCATTTTTTATTCGGGCATCCAGACAAACTTCATGTATAATGCCATCGATACCACCATCTTCATACACAATATAGTCAGCGGGATTCAAGGATCCAGAAAAACCGTCATCCCGATAGGGTTTGTCACCCATAATACTCAGTTGATCATGATAATATTCGAATGACCTTCCATTATTAATCTCATCCAAGCGCTCGTTAAGCTTTAAATTGGGATTCACAGTGGATTCATCGTTTTCAATCAAATCGTTGGGGCTAAAGCATGCAGATAATACAAGGAAATTTCCTTCCTGGATTGAAATTCTCGCATGATATAAGCATCAGCATCGGAATCTAGTTGACAGCTCCGGATTTATTAAATTTCACCGGTTTCCCTGTATAATTTGAAATATTTGTTTATTTTTTCGACGTTATATGAATAATAAATACCTTTATAAAATGCTGTCCACATATTCTGGCTCGATTGTAGTTGTAATTGTTCCGCCCAAAAGCTTCTATCCATAATCTACGTTGCTCATTATCCATAATTGTTGATTGTGACGGAAATCTATGAAATGACACATCAAAGTTGCACAATCCTTTTGACTTGAATCTACATCTTCTCACACAGCAATTTTTCGCCATTTTTTTTTTTTTCCACATTTTGATCCAAAATTATTGACTTCAAGTTATCATAACATGAAAAAAATCTTAAGCAATATGTAAAAATGTCTATCTCATGAACGGTCAACAATAAATATCCATTTTGATGCTTTAAAATCTGTTTTATATGTTTTTTTATATATTATCATTTTGCACATCCTTATTCTTTTTCACATTTTACTCTATAAATGTCTACTCAAGAGACGTCACTTCTCGACCTTCTGACCGATACCAAATATTTGCATGAATGTCCCCCAAGAAACGTCAAAACTCAACCGGTAAGCTTTCCGCACTGGCAGCCATTCCTTCTAGCAGGTAACTGGATAGCAAATAATCATAATGCAATCTTATGAATATTGGAAGTTTATTTCGCTGAGTGTACAGAACGAGTGTAAACGCGTTTGGCGCTAGTGGGTTATTCCGGTTTTCAGTTACTACGGTTTTATCTGTTTTTTTCGGTGTGCTTTGAGTGTGTACATGACTGAATGTTGTTAGCACCGATTAACGTCAATCTGAAATGTTTTGAATCCGCTCATTTTCAGTCGCATCAGCATTTCGCATCCTGCCTAACTTGTACGGTATTCCTAAGAGAAATTTCAATCGTAGCCCGGTATATATTAAATAACATTCCAAAACTATGGCCGGTTACAATCCTGTGGATCTCGTGGAGGAGGACGCCGCTGATCTACAGTTTCCCAAAGGTAGGGATTACGATTAAATACACAATGAGTGTCCTAAATCTCACCGAATGTAACTTTTTTTTTTATTACCTAGAATTTGAAAATGCCGAAACCCTGTTGATCAGCGAAGTTCACATGCTTTTGGAGCATCGTAAGAATCAAAACGAATCAAACGAAGAGGAACAGGAATTCTCAGAAGTGTTCCTTAAGACCTACAACTACACCGGTGTGTTCCGGAAGTTTAAAAACAAAGAGACGATTGCCAGCGTTCGAAGGTATGTTCACTAAATTATGGGGCGCATATGAATGCGGTGTTTACTTTTGTTACGATTTTAGTCTTCTTATGTCCAAGAAACTTCACAAATTCGAACTGGCAGCATTGGGAAACCTTTGTCCGGAAGCTCCGGAAGAGGCAAAAGCACTGATTCCTTCGCTGGAAGGACGCTTCGAAGACGAAGAGCTGAGGCAAATTCTCGACGACATTGGCACGAAGCGTAGCTTACAGTACTAAATGACGTTCTCAGTTTTTCTACGAACTAAAAAAACAACTTGGTGTCTAATAAAGGAATTCGCATTTAAGGGAATTTTTGTGGTACATATTATTGATAGTTGTGCGTGCTTACCGAATTTCGAAACAATGAGTATGATGACAGAACCTAGTAAGGGACATTGGAGCTCAGTGCGTCTTCCAATGGCGTAACTGTAAAATAAATAATAGTCTAGAATTGCTACTCAAAATAATATCTCTTGGATACTTACGGTGTTCTTTATGTTCCGTGTAAACGGCTCGATTAAGTTGTTCCGCCAACTGGTGATGACACTTGCAGTAGGTTTTCTCCAGCATACCGACCTGGGCATTACTGATAAAGTCCCCTATCATGCTATTGTCCTCGATATCACCGCGAGCGTCCATTTCCGCATAAAGGACATTATTGTTCCACTCGTCACGCACTATGTCGACCAGATTAAGCAACCGAATGACGCCTTCCCGAAACACTTTGCTCTCCTCGGTCTGAAAACAATGCTCGTAAATGGTGCTGATGTACGACTGGTGAACGGCAATCATATCGTTCAGATTGTCGGCAGCTTCCAGTCGTTCGTCGAGTTGCATTCCCAACGATTGCAGCACATGCGTCATCAGATGCGAATGAATGCTTTGGACAGTGAAGATCATCCAGAACTTCAACATCGCCAATCGCTTCAGATTTAAATCCAGTACGCAGGGCTCCTCGTATGGTGGCCGCCTTTTGTAACACTCGGGATATCGCAACGATTCCAGCGTATGCAAAGCCCATTTCACCTTCAGTAGAAACCGGAATACACTGTTGTAACTGCTCATCGTTTTATCGTTGATCATGTTGCTCAGGTCGTCGCTTGGGTTGTACAGAATACGCAGTTTATCGATCGCATCCAAAACGGTGGTCGTTTCGCATTTGTACTCCGATACAATTTCGATCGTGAAGAGCGACGTCATATCGGTAAATCGGGACGCTAGAATGTCGTTCAACTGGATGGTTAGCAGATAGGGGTTTGCCCAGCTCTTACCGGCTTCGATTCGCCGATACAGGTCACTATAGAAATAGTACATGAGATCGCTCGCTTCCAGGAGCAGCACCTTCCGGATGTTCTTTAGGTGGTTCAGAACCAGGAATTCTTCCTTGTAAATCTTGGTAACAAAGTGATTCGCAGCTTGGCGTTTCGTTTCCATGAGATTCTTTATGGCACTGAACAGTACGTGTTCCAGTGGGAGCGTTAGCTGGTCGGAAATTGAATTCAGCCGCCGGTACAGGGAGTGAGCATTGGTTAAACAGTTGCTCGAGGGTTCCGCCAGAAGATTTGTGTCTTCGTCATCATCGTCAATGCATAGCAGCTGCAGCGAGCCGTCCAATGACAGCATCAGCAATTCGTCGTCGCATATTTCATTGATTTGATTTCGAAGGTTCTGGAGCTTGGATGTCGCGGCAGTTTCCTGCAAAGATGTGGTGTAAACGGATAAGTATTATTCGTTCGCTTACGTTGACGGGAAAATGTTTATCTTTAGTGAGAATCGTTCTATTGAATACGGTTTAATCATTGTGGAATTTCAATGTGCAAAAATGTGTACGGATAATGCGTCATTCAGTTACCCCAAATGCCACAGTTTGTACACCTTTACCTTAGCATTTGGAGATATTGCAGAGCAAATGGGAATATCGACCGCCTTGGTTGAACGTTAGTTAGTAGTACATAAAATGTTTCTTTATTTAATTAATCAATTTTTTAACAATTGGTTTAATATTTTAATTGTTTTGCCTAAAGGGCTCTACCTCTTTGTTCTTTAACGTTTGTTTTTTTTCGGCATCTATCAACGCGCGAGGAGCGTGGTGATGAAGTAGAACTCCGCCTAGTCCGTTATGTGATGTATCTGCTTCGACTATCATCGCTACCTTCGGATTATAGTGCGTCAGAAGTAGAACTGATTGGAGGATCTGCTTGAAGTTTTCAAATGATTCTAGTTCCAGGAGAAGAAATTCTTCAATAAATTATCCAATGGATGACGTAAATCATGCATAGATTGCTCATAAGAACGGAGTATATGAACATACTGAGCAGCTGGTATACTGATGATTGGCTTGATTTTCTTCGGATCTGGTCAAACTCCGTGTATATCAACGATGAACCCAAGGTACTTGATCTATTGCATGAAGAAGTTGAATTCCAGTTCGATCAAGCAACATGTACGGTCATGTTTTTCGCTCTCTCAATACGAAGTGTTTCCCCCCGTTTTCCCAATCGTACGAATTCTCGCTATTGCGCGTCCGGTTCGCGAACTATCGACTGCGATTGCTCAATGATTAGCGATAGCAAGCCAGAAAAAAGCGCTGCAAAGTTGTGATAATTTTCTCGCTCGACCTGTTGCGTAGAAATGGGTCGAAAAAATCAACAAATGATGACATCCGCACCAGCGGCATCAGCTCCTGAAGCCATGCTATCGGACCTTAACGCTTGACTACTAGCGAGTATTCGGTATGCGGAACAAAGCAATTGAGCTCGGTGACTTCCTTACAGGAAGGCCATCGACATTGCCATCGTCACCGAGACACATTTCATGCCGGAACTTAACGTTTTCATCCCAGGATACCGGATTGTGCGACTTGATCGTAGCAGCTCTAGTGGAGGAGGAGTTGTGATCGCCCTGAGCTATAATATCAACTGCCATCTGCTTCCGAGTTTTCAGCTCGAAGCCATCGGAGTTGAGTTCGAAACTGCCGTCGGCCCTATCACCATAATCGTGGCCTATTGTCCCAAGCAAGCCAGCACCGCAAACGGAATAATAACGGTCCTTCGAAACGACATTCGAAAGCTAACTCTGAGGCAGGGGCAGTTTATCATCGCTGGCGACCTAAATGCGAAACACAAAACCTGGGGGAACAGCAGGTGCAACCGGAACAGAATAATTCTGCAGCAAGACCTGAAAGAGGGCCATTACACCGTCCTGGGCCCAGTTACTCCCACCCGATTTCAACGTGCACCTCTAGTCAACTGATGACATTGATCGACAACTGAAGAGCATCAAGCAAACGATCTCCCAAGCCGGGAGCAACATGTACCGGCGATTGATCGGGTGAGCAACTATGTACCCATTGATAGAAAAAGACACTGTAATCAAGTGACGAAAATTATTAAGGCCAGAATGGTGGACCTTAAGAATTACAATTTTGCCGAAAAGATCCGCTCTCTCCCAGATTGTGCAAATCCGTTCCATTATCCATTCCACGCTGGTCCCACTAGACAGCAATAGCTCTAAGGATCGCTTGATAACTCCTGCAGAAAAGCCTGCTAAGATAAGCCAACACTTCGTCAGCTCCCACAATATCGGACAGAACATCGTCAGTCCACACGAAGCTGCCGTTAGCGCGCTTATTACTAATATCCATATAAGCCCCAACGACTTCACAGAGGAGTTGGAGATCCCCCCCTCCCCCAGGTTTCGATAACATCATGACCTTGGAGCTCAAGCAATTGAGCCCCCAGTTCTCTAACCATCTGGCGATGGTTTTCAACCAATGCCTCCGACTTGACTACTTCCCCTCGTGTTGGAAGTCAGCTAAATTCATCCATATTATCCAGAAACCTAGGAAAGATCCTTCATGCTCCAAGAGCTATAGGCCCATCAGCCTTCTCTGAGGAGTATAGAAACTGTGTATAGAGACTCTGGGGAGTACAGAAAGCGATCCACCGTCGGCTTCTCTCGGCCGCCGACGAGCTTAATATCTTGCTCGACCAGCAATTCGGATTCCGACGTAATCGCTCAACAGTACACCAACTTAACCGAGTAACCAACATCCTCAGGAGGAACAAGTCTGTTGTTGCGAAATCATCTGCCATGGCACTTCTCGATATCGAGGAGGCCTTCGATAACGTGTAACACGATGGCTGGTGTATAAGTAAAAAAGATACAATCTTCCTATCTTCCTGGTGAGGATAATTAAAAATTATCTGGCGGACAGGACATTCCGTGTTTCGCTTCAAGGTGCAGTTACCGAAGCACAGGGAAGTATACTAGGTCCACTTCTGTTCAACCTATTCACCTCGGACATAACCTTGCTTCCTGAAAATGGATCTCTGTCGTTGTTCGCCGATGATACATCAGTCCACAATGGTAGGCTAACAAAAGCGCTTACAGCGAAACTACAGCGATGCCTGAATGTTCTGTCAGAATACTTCACCGAATGGAATGGAAGATCTGTATAAACGCGGCGAAGACATCCTCTTCCCAAACTCCAATTCTCCCAGACTTATTCCGCCTGAGGATTGTAAAAATTAGCCTAAACAACACAACGGTGGAATGGTGGAAACGTTCTGTTGAAGCTACTGTACCCATTGACAGAAGGTCAGGACAGAAGAATCCATGTTCATGCATCCAGTCATCGAGTACGGCATACCAATCTGGAAGAGTTGCGCAAAAAAACATCGCCTGAAGCTGTTCCAAACAAGTTCCTCAGGATGATCTTGAACACCCCTCCGAGGACAAAAACATCTGAGGTCCACCGTCTGACCGAGATAAAAATGCTCGATGATTACTTTAGTTAGTCTATCAATTGGTACAGGGCACGCTGCCTGACACTGGATCACAAGATCATCCGGAATCTGGTTCCCCACTCTTAGGCTTTTCAAATTGTAGTTGAAGTTGTAGGTTAAGTAGGTTATCACATTTTCATTAACAATGTCCGAAGGGCTGATCTGGAAATGATTTGCTTGAATTTGCTTTTCTCAATTTTCAAATGGAAGCCATACTCTTCGATGCGCGTCAACAGACTTTCGAGTGGTTCGATATGTTCATGCAATGTGTCTGTAGCTACAATGATATCGTCCAAAGATCCAAAATCATGTTATCAACGCTATCTGGAACTTTCCTGGTCCTGCGTTGACGCCAGGAGAAATGCGATTCAATTGAAAGAGTCCTTTAAGTGCATTCTTCAGGATTCCACCTACAGATGCGGGTCAAATGAATGTGACGCTTGCATTGAAAAAATAGACTTTTTACGGATGGTGATAATAAAAGCTAAGACAAATAATTGCTTTTGAAAAGTTTCCCATGGCAGGTAATTATTTAAGCTGACTTGCAAAAAAAATTGTACGCCCTTGCGAGCGGCCTTCCGGCAGTTAACCAGAACATTCGCCATGGCGGACGAAAACATGCGAGTAGGCATGTTTTTGAGTTTTTCCTTCGTTTAATTTATCAATTCCTTCTCAGTTTTCGCGACAAATTGGTGGAGTAGATCTTACGCTTCAGGTTGGCCCCAGAAATTCTCAATGGGACGCAGCTGGGGGACGTTGGGCGAATTCGCCGACTTGGGTACCACATCGATATTCAGCCGCTCCATCTCCTCCAACGATCGCTTTGAGTAGTGGGCCGACGCCAGATCCGGCCAGAACACCGCGTCTTCGCCCTTATGGTATTTCTTGATGAACGACGCAACTTGCGGCAAGCATTTTGTACTATAAATTTCCCCGTTCACGGCCAGTCCGGAGCGAAAGAAGAGCGACTTTGACATCCCCTTCTCGCTGATTGCCAGCCACAGGAGCACCTTCTTGTGGAACTTGGTGTGTGAAATGAACGTCACCTCCGAGCTCACTTCCATCTCCCCCACGATAAACTAAAATACGAAGTGCCCTTCCAGTCGTTGCCATCCAGGATGATATCGGTCTCGTTGTCCATCACCACCACCACGTCGCGATTCGCCGGGAAAATCGAGTTGACCATCTTATTCAGCCGCTGCCGCTGCGTCATTGCCTGCAGCTCCGAAACCGGCGGATGCGACTTCCGCTTCCTGACATGTATATTCATGTTTGCCTGGTACTTTTCAATGTTTAGCCGGTTGAACCGGCCTCCCGGCCAAGCGCTAGCAGCGATGTAGCCACTTTTCCCTCGGTCTTCCTCTTCAGCATCCTTTGGAGCTTCTTGTCGCTCAGGGTCGTCGGCCGTCCGGAACCGGGATTTCTTTCGATGCTCTGATTGTTGTCTAATAGTGCCAAGATGTTGTAGATGCCGGAACGGGCGTTCCGGCGTCCACAAAGTGCCACACGATGTCCGTTTTCGACGCGGCGGGGTGCCGTTCTTTGAACGCGCACACTTCTGAACGAGGTTGCTTCACTGTTTTTGCCATCACGGTTAGAGTTCGACTGATAGAGCTGGCAAATTTTGTCTGCTGACTCATGGATTACTATGATTGATGCTCAGGGGTAAACCCATGAAAAATCGGCAATTTTGGTCCATTTTTATAATGCAAACGTTATGGAACGTGAATGGAAAAAAAACGTGACCACGCTGCCTCGAACTGGAAAAGTGAAGATTCGTGTTACGAATGTTGTCGAAAAGTCTTTGCCCTTTTTGATAAAAGCTCTTCTCTTTCCATGATGAATGCTGCTGTAGTGGTAAGAATTGGATTACATGGACCGGTTTCTTCTGTGAACATCAATGGACAGACGGCATTTCACACAACGAGGGACATTCGATGATGTTATCGTTTTAAATCTCCGGACCGTCGGAGCAAGCAAGCCTGGTTCAAGTCACGGCTCCATCAACTCTTGCAGATCGAGTGCGTGCACCAGAACATCGATACGTGTTTGTAAGTGGTTGTCTGGGTCCGGAAACTTGAAAACAGAGAACATAAACATTGAGCCATCTCACCGGTTGGCTATTCTCCGAGCTCGAATCAAGCAATCCTGACCCGAGAGTGTTTACTTCCAAGACTTCTCTAGTTCTACTGTAGTTTTTGAACTGACCATGAAGCAAGAAGCTCGTGGAAAACCAGATCCTCTCCGTTCGGAGTACATTCCATCTATTTTTGCATATTAGTTTGGCCATATCAGATGTGACAGGAAGTTTTACACCGACGTGTCAAAAACAAATGTTTCCACTGGATGTGGTGTTTTTACGAAATTCATAGCGCCTCCATCAAACTTCAAAATGCGTCGCAGAATTAGCGATTATACACTGTGCAATAGAGCGAATTGCCTCTCTTCCCTCTGATCAATTTTTCATTTTTACTAATAGTCTCAGATCACTTCAGGTTATTGGTTCAATGAGGCCGGCGAAGAACGCACCGTATTTCGTTAGTGAAATATGATCTCTTTTGAGTGCCCTATCAAACAATTCTTACACCATCACCTTGGTTTGGGTTCCTTCACAAGGCCCAAACGTAATGTAGATGGAAACGGCAAGTTTGACAGTTGTCACAAATGTCATCGATCAGTTTTCTATCCGACAACCAGGTTTTGTCAGATTGGGCTCTTCCGCTTGCCGTTCCGGTTCCGTTATCACTGCGTTTGAGCCTTCATTGCTCCATTCCGGGTAATTAGAAAGCGGATTCACTTGCCAAGGTGGGCGCTATGCAAGGC
This sequence comes from Aedes japonicus, assembly GCA_034211315.2. Lineage (NCBI taxonomy): Eukaryota > Metazoa > Arthropoda > Insecta > Diptera > Culicidae > Aedes > Aedes japonicus. The sequence goes on from JASCZW010003453.1 coordinate 86,385, forward strand.
GATATTTATGATCGACAAATCAACTTCAATGATGTTTTTTCCTATTTTACGTCAACAGGCCTTGATCAGCTGGCAACAAAAATGGGATGCGGGGGATCGAAAAAAATGTGGATCAAAGTGTTGGATATTAGCCGGTATTTTATCTAGGTAATGTGTCGTCTAATGTCCAATCACTACTCGTTAGACTCTCTGTTCTATCGAATATAACTCTCAGGCACCAATCAATGCGGCTTTGGCGCAGGTTATCAAGACATCAACCACGTTATCTGGTATGGCCTCGATTTCGAAATTGCCAGATCTGATCTTTGCGTATCCCGGAGAAGGAAGATATAAGAGATGTACTGGGTGAGCTGGACTTGGACTATTTGGGGCTTATTTACAAGTTTTTGAAACAAATAGATGTATTCGTGTGATCCTCCTTTAGCTGTCGTTTTAACATGTCCACCTCGTCCCTTCCCCCGTAATTTTACTCTGATTGTATAATTACAGGTAAGTACAAGGCCCATTCTTCGCCTGATCAGTGGCAACAATACCGCATCGCCAAAGTGCTGTTGAAAATCAACGCTAAGACCCCCATGCCTACTCTTATTTTTGTAAACCCCAACCTCGTATTTGCCGCGAGTTTTTCGGCTTCCTTAAGTTACCTTAGTTACCTAAGTTGTTGTTGTAATCATAGTGAAAAGGAAAAAGAACTCGGTTCCGTCATGCCTATGGCACTTGAGCCTAATAAATAAAAAATTAAGAAAAAAAAGAGACTGAAACTATTCAGTTGTTGTTTATCTTTATTTGAGAGACTTTCAGCCGATGGCTGTTTCGTCTCTTCGCTTTACGAATATTTAAAAAAAAAAACAAAAAAACTATTTTGAGCTTTCTTGCTGGGGTCATAAGCTTTTGCAGAGTATATAGTAATAACGACCACCTTGGTTGAATTTTAGCAATGAAATGAACATTTTTTTGATGTCTAGCAACTAATTAAAACAGCATAGCGACACAAATTACTGTACTACTACACTCAAAAAAATCGACACGTTGTTTTCACGTAACTTCCACCCAGGGGTGCCATTATGCCCGATTTTTCATCGACAAAAAGACAAAAAGAGAAACCCTGCATAATGCCTGACTTTTTTAAATTAGAACAGATTAAAAAAAAAGCGTCGTTCAATCCCACTCCACTAAAGCGTTAGGTGATTTGCGTGACTGCAGTTCTCATCCACTGAAAACAATTCGTAGCTATTTTGTGCGAATAGGTAATCCGTCAAATATTTGGCATTAGTCAAATAGTGTAATTCCACGCTTGACTGTTACTAAAGAACGCGTGTATACGAGTCAAGAAAATACTCATTTTGGGACAACATTTGTGTCAACATTTGTAAAACCTCTTTGATCCTTTTCAATTGTTAGTTCAGATTTTTACATTTCCGTGCATTGCCAGATTTTGCCAGCTTTTTTATTTGTGACAAGCCAGATATTTTTCAAAAACTAATGGCAACCCTGCTTCCACCTGAACACGTAACCAAATCTTCTTCAGTAAAATCAGGTAAACATTACGTGCCAGTCAATTGCACGTGAAAAATCACGAAACATTTGTGTGATTTTCACGTAGAATGTGGATTCACGTGGAAACCACGTAGCTCTTACATGAATTCCACGTTTTTATTACTGGTTTTGGTAGTGGACGAAAATTACGTGCGTTTTACGTGGAAACAACGTGTGGATTTTTTTGAGTGTATGATCGCAATAGGAGGGTTATCGATGTACTAACGTAGTGATCACAAAAATGTCGTCATTCCTTTTTTTTCAGAAATGATCATAAGCTACTTAAATTATTGACAAGTAGGAGCTTCACTCACCATCATCATCTTCCGACCTTGCCTCTCACCGTCCTCTCCGCTATCAACAACTTCGCCACCCGTCGTCCTGAAACCCTCCAGAACGTCCACAATCGCCTCCAAGAATCCCACATACACCATCGGTTCCTCTGAATCACTTCCACTTCGCAGATCACTGATCCTATCCAGGTCATTCAAAATGTTCAACGTATAGCCGGCCTCCAGCGAATGGTGCATCAGCAGCTTTATGATGGCATCATTTTCAATTACCTCCGATATGGCCGAACTAACGTAGAACGACCGCTTCTTACATTTCGAAAACAACCGAGCTCGATAACCGGTCATACTACCGTTTTCCATTGAGTAGGTTCTCTCCACTAGAAACTCTTCCCGCCAGTCATCCAACCTGCCTTCGGTCCACCAGGTGTCAATAATGTTCATGTAGCCCTTGAGAGTCGATAGAAGCAACGCAAAAGCGAGATTTGTCTTCTCCAGACATCCACTTAGTTTTACGCTTCGGAAGAGCCCCGATAGGAGATGTGCCACGGCGATATGTGCCGGAAATTTGGTCCAATCTAACACGGAGAAGCGATGGATGTCGTTTAGATTCGCTAGCAGCTGAAATCCCGGTTCCATATCGTGAAACAGCGTTATGATGGTGAAGATTCGATCGGGTTCTTGTGCGATAGCTTGTTTTTCCAACTCTACGATTGTAGCTTCCAAGTGATCAAGAATGTCTCGAAGACCCGATGCGTAGCACTCAAAGCTATACGGAGCAGGAAGGGGATTACTGGTCGCATCCGACACTCGACGGCAGAAATTACGAAGGCGGTAGACTATTGTCATGTTTTGAGTGAAATTCACCAGGAATGTATGCAAACCACGTTCAGTTGCACTAGACAGCGACACACTGGGATTGATCCAGACTTGGTCGTCGTCAATGCGGAAGAATTTACAGTTGTTTGGATTCGTGAACATCCAAAGGATCTCCCGTATAAGGCAATATTCCGAAACTGTTGAAACTGGATCCGGTCTAATAAAGCTGTGCGAAGCTTTAAGAATAGTCTGATTCCAGTAATCGCAAAAGGACGCCCCCTCATGAGAGCTTTTGACATCGGCTTTGGCCTTTGGATCTTTCCACCAACACTTTTGAACGTGTTCCTTCAGCCATTGCTCCGATGAAGATCCATCAAAACTTTCATATCCCAAATCTCGCTGTGGAGATTCTACTCTACTGTAAACGACAACCTCCTTCTTGCTCTCCTGGACGACCACTGATTTGCTCTCCTCTTCGTCATCTTCCGAATCCGACCACTCGCTAAGATCGGATTCATGCTCGTTTCCTTGCTCAAAGGCAATATTTTCGGCTTTGAGCTCTTCCAGCAACTCTTCCTTCTCATTATCCGGTATTGGTGTTTCTTCGAACTGTTTCGCTTCGATCATTGCCACCGGCGAACCTCTTCTTATTCTTTCCCGCAACGCTCTTATTGGATTGTGGCCCACAGTCATCAGAAACAACAACACAGACCACTGAATACCGGGCACATAATGATCCACGCAAACCGGTTCACTTGCTAAACCTTCGAAAAGCTGGTGAAACCGTTCGGCAAAACGGTCCAGATTGGAGATCCGCAGGTTTTCCATAAGATCATCGGCTTTGCGACGAATATCTTGGCTGTATACCGATAGGAACCGATGGTTTCGGATGGTAGCCTGAGCAAACTGATGACAGAGCGTGAAGTTTTCTTCCGTTTCCTAAAGTTAGGAAAGTTAAAGTTACTTTTAAGGGAAGTGGAGCTGACATTCTGCAACTTACATCAAAGCCAGTGAGCGTTTTTATCAGCTCGGATATGTAGATTTGAACGATGGCTTCACGCCGTTCAAGATCATGCGACATGCTGAAGGCGTTTAACAATTAAATCACACAACAACAGTTCAACCAAACATGAACGGGTAACGGGTAACATTCGTTTTTCTTGTTGATTTTATGAATTTGTTTTGCAAAATGTGCATTATTATGCTTAAGGAATGACAGTTTGATGCATTTCTGATCAGCTGTTTAAATTCACGGATAAGTTTTGACAGGTGGGACTCACGCGGCTCTCGCGAGAGACTGCATTCAAACGATTGTGACAGCAAAATCTCACTCTGGAACTCACAGGAGCATAATTTCATACAATTGAAATGGAAGCTTCAAATCGAAACGAACAAACAGCCGTTCTAGAAATTCCCTCATTCTGCGAACACTACGAGCCTCTTCTGGTTGAAGAAATCGCCTTGGCAAGTCATCCTACTGCAGTCCACTACGGGAAATGTGCCATCATAGGATATCTCCGAGAGCATTGTGACTTTTTGGAATCTCTTATGGTACCCAGTTTGCCACGGTAAGAGAAGCGCGACGACCAACGCCAATTATAACTTATACGTGGTTAACTGACCTCCATTCTACTACAGCGAACTACAACTACCCGATGGCAGCTGGATTCTACAGTTGTGCTTTGACTACTACCGTGGACAAATACCCCGGAACTGCACCGTACGAATCTATGGATCAATGCAACTACAAGGTCCACGTGGTAGTCCATGTACCAGCTCCAAAGATTTGATATGCTTGCTCAGGGATTTACAGGATGATTCAAGGCGCCAGAATGTAAATGATGCAGATTTCGCGAAACTTTCATATCAGGAAGCAACACAGCTCATGGCAAACAACTACAGACCTATTCTAGGTGTTCAGGGATGCGAACGAGTGGAACAAGCCAAGGAGCTCATCGGTTGTAATCTAAGACTAAAACGAATCAATAAGCGTCTGGCACCGCAAATTCAACTTATTGAACGGGGGATTTTTAAAACTTCTTGAATAAAAGCAGGGACTTCTTCGGGTTAAAAAATACTCAGCTTAGTTGTTATTTTAAATGTACAAATAACGGAAAATGTGTTACTAGAATAACAAAATCTAGAAAGCATCTCTCCTTGACCTGCTTTAGTAGATTCAGCACTAAAGGATCATCTGCATTCAATGTTTCATGTAGTATTGCTGCGATTGAAGTTAGCTGATCGGAATAAAGACCTAAGAATCTACTTTTTGTTAAATTTGCCTTCAATGATTTTAGAATTGCTTTTAGTAAGATTTGAACCCTAGCTGGACATACTGAATCTCTCTCTGCTAAATACAAGCTTACATGCCTAAACACCTGCGGTAGCGTCATAATGGAAATTATGGTATCAAAATCTACATTATCCAAACCCGTTTCTCCAACCGTTAAATCGGAATTCAATAACGTTTCCAGTGATCGATTAACCTCATCCGGGTAGATCGTTACAATTTTAGAGGTGAGTTTGTGTTTACCTGACTCTATGCTATATTTCCACATTTGCTGGAGGAAAGGTTGCCAGCTCATCCCGTCGAACATTCCGGCAAAAGGTTCCACCATTTCAAGGACCTCCAAAAGACGCAACTCGTTCGGTTCCCTTTTGCAGTGCAATTCGGCAAGACCCCAGTTTAGCGTAACAGAAACCCTGTGGCTCACTTGACGACAAAGACAGGATCCTCTGTCGCAATCTAAACTACTAAGGAGCACGTTTGGACCGAGCTCTTTGGTACTGTTGAAGACGTCCTCGAAGTTACTTTCCGAATGAGTGTAGTTTCCTCTTTTGAGGTTTCCTATGAAGCAGGCCTAAAATAGGATTTTTTTTTTTGATTTTACTAAATGTTCCGCAGAATATGCATCGATAATTTACCAGTAATTCGTCGGCTTCCTCGTCCTCATCACCCCAAGCGGAATCAACCAGCTGATCAAGGGCTTTGTCGAGTTTTGCAGCCTCTGTCGAGTCTTGTAATCCGTTCAATAGAATACGCGGCTTTGATTCACAGTTACAAACAAATTTCAAGGAGTTGTTCATTTTAGAAATTTTAATTATCTTTCCGTTAAATTTAATCGCCCGACGAGTAGGGTATACGAAGTGGCGAAAGTGTAGAATGTTTTTATTTATATTTCTATTTATATCTCATTTGGGTTTCTTTCGATTCAAAATTCCGTTTCAAAAGGGGCATCGGACTTATGTTCGAAAGGACTAAGAATCGTACATTGAAAAGCAACATCACGCACTGTAATGCCTTGTTCAGACTAGAGTCCCTAGAAAGAGTCACGACAAGAAGAACATGCAACACTTATTTCGATTCTCATTTTGCGTGCATGTATAATTCAGATGGGATGCTCGATAGGTAGCTCCGATAGGTAGATTTGGTTTCACTCTTTGCGTGACTCTATATTAGGGACTCTAGTTCAGACTACAGGATTGCAACATAATATTATCGTCGCAACTGAAAAACGGAAAATCCCACTAGCGCCAAACGATTTTACTCTTGTCCTGTACGATTGAATTGTGGCGCATCTAGTACGCTGAATAGCGCATCTGGTGTGCTACACACCGCACTAGATGCGACACTCTGTTGCCATACGGAAAAAGCAGTTTAATTGATTTGCGCGAGTGATTTTTCCAGTTTCGAACTGCAACGAGAATAGTACGTTCGCACTACTGCTTATATTACGTGATATAAAGTATCTTGATATCAGCAACTATACATCTAGTTTTCACTGGAAATAATGTGCATGTCATTTGATATCAAGATAGTCTATATCACTTAATATAAACAGGAGTGTGAACGTACTATACTATACTATACAAGGGTGTTTTGGAAAGTATCTACAAGGAAAATGTCATCAAGATAGCCTTGTATTATGTTACAACGCTGTACTCTGAGAAAAATTATATCGTTATACCGACAATTAAATCATGGTCAAGGTGACTATTGCATATAATGGTTACAATAACCATGAAAATAGACGAATTCACCACGTTCATGGCATTCTTGACTACCCAAGTAGCACACAACGGTCATAATTAGTTGTAGTAACTTGATTATGACTTAGCAAGTCTTATTTATGCTATCCTAACCGAATGACAACAAGTGTGCTACTAGGGTATGATCATGGTAACGAGGACTATTCCGACATTATGGCAAATGTTGGGTCAACTATTTTTAATGGTATTTTTGACCATGATCATAGTCGGTTCAAAATCACTATGCTGCAATAGTCATCTTAACCCCCAATAATGGTAAAATTAACCATCAAATTCCTCTCTGTGTAGTATGAACAAAGCATAATGCCTTGTTCAGACTACGGAGTTGTAACATGACGAGTCCAGGTTGAAAAAAGAAGAAGACACGGGTGGTGATAAACCTGACAGCTCCCATGATAAAGTAGACATTTTAGACCGATTTCAACTTCAATGATGCACTAGACGTAATAGATATGCCCTATATATGCATGCTAGTATAGCCTCGTGGTTACTTGGGTCCATTCTGAAAGTAGTATCTCTCCAATTCTGAAGCTGACAAACTGTTTGTAGCGTATTAGATCTGAAGATATCCAGGCCAAAACAGCTTTAGAGCCGGTCTAGATAAAGGTTTTGTGGATTTGTAGCGAGTGATATCTCTTGATTGTATGCACCGTCTGAGAGCCGAGTACAGCTGCTTGTAATTCTAGACGTGGAATTGTGAGCTGCTTCAGAGGATCCACTTTAGAGCGGATCCAGATCCGACCCGATTGAATAAAAAAACGTTTTGACAGCTGTTAGGGCGGACCTACGGCGAACCCAGTTTCGCACTGGCAATAACCGAAAACGACATAAGTAGTCGTCTACATACGTCCGGTGAATGATTTCGTCGTGACACATCCAGGGCTCTCTTTGTTGCAGACATTTTACAAGGCTGAATCGATTGCAGCGCCATACTGGAGCAGATTAATATCAACGTTCAACCAAGGGCATTGCGCAATAGTGTAATGCTGAGGATGACAATGCGCCGAAACAACTATAGCATGAACGGCGCGATCGGAGGACTGCAGCGTGTTTTTAATAGAGTCTCGACCATTTTCGGCTACCAGGTCCCTCGGCAAACTCTACGCAGACGCTTCACGTCATTTTTTTCTGAAATGTAGACCGTTATGAACAAGTGAGTTGAGGTTTAATATTTAAGTTTAAGTTTATTGTACTCGTCATATTTTTAATACCACCATTGAGGCTTTATTAAGCCTGTTGGTGACGACTAAACTAAATAAATAAAATGATCACTTCAGCTGTGTCAGGAAACTGTGCGGCGTATTCCAGAGCGTTAAGGCCCAGCTTCAATGGGGAGCGCAACGTTGCGGCAGCTTTTGACATAAAATATATGGATTTACTGTCAAAAACTGCCGCAACGCGCCGTTGCGCTCCCCATTGTAGCTCGGCCTTTACGATTCTTAACGTATTGCGCTGACACGGAGAACATGTGGCACCGAAGGTGGCCACATCCATAATGTAAACCTCAGGAGGTCGTGAGTCCAGGGGGGTCAAAACGGAATAAGAACCGTTGTACTTGCTTATCAGCTTCTACCAAGAGCAACTGGTGATACATTTCACGTATGTCACCACCAATTGCTACCGGTCGTTCCCGAAATTTGCAGAAAACTTCCGAAAGTGGCGTAAGGAGACCAGGTCCTGCTAGTAGGTTCGAGTTTAGAGAGACACCATTCACAGTAGCCACAGCATCCCATACCAGGCGCACTTTGTTTGGTTTTTTGGGATTTAAAACCACACTCAGCGAAGATACCACACTTTCAACAAATTGGAGCTACGCAATTCTGCCTCCGTCACCTTGTGCGCATATCCTTTCTTTTGGTATGCTTCTATCTGTTCCTGTACAGCTGTTTGGAGCCAATGATCCTTAGCCAGCCTTCGTTCAAGTGCCATCATCCGCTTCAGGAGCCATTGGGTAACAATCTTGAAGGCTGACGTCGTTACTTTTCCACAGCAGGCCCGATTCAAAACGGTCTCCTACACGTTTAGTCGTCTTTTCAAGAATGGTACGTGTGCTTAGAAAATTTTACAGTATTCGGTAATTTTTTACCGAACTTTCAACAGCTGAACAATTCGGTAATCCGATTTAACGATTTTCGGTAAAATTTGACAAGTTCCTGTAATTTCTTTACCGAAATACTGTAGAATGTAACCAAAATCCGGTAAATCGGATTACCGAACGTTCAGCTGTTGAAAGTTCGGTAAAAAACTACCGAATACTGTAAAGTTTTCTAAGTGTGTAGCTTCTGTTTCTGGGAGTACTTCGGTTTGCGTACACGTTTCCTCCATAGTATTGTCAAGATTGTCGAGGCCAATTAAGATTTGAAACTTCCGGATTACGATCGGATATGAGTAGTTCTTTGAGGTGGGCTTACCGATTCACCACCTCTTCGAAGTGAATGTCCTCTTTTGACAAGCCAGTTCCGGTGCCGAATTTTCTTGATGCTTCTTCGTGTCACTTCATATTTGCCGTCCAAACTACAACAAGTGGTTGCGAAACACCGTAGGCTCCTAAGAGTTCATCAATCGAATCCTCCATCTAAGTAGCGGATGCGCCTTCATCCAGAAAGGCTGCCGTCTCTACGGCTGTATCGTCGAAGTATAGTGTGATGAGAACAATTCGGAAGATCACCGATCGCATCGATTTGAAATGAGCGTTGTTCTCGACAAAGGACAGCTGGATGCTTTCTTCTGCCCTGTGTAGTAGAGCGTGATGGCTTTTCGAGCAGTTCGGTGTGTTACAGCGTCTCCTAAACGTGCACTGCGTTTTACCATAGACTAACTCTACACTGATATAAAAAACGTTTTGAAATTCATAAATTTTGCCTTATGAAGCACCTCAAACGCAAACATTTGTATGTTCATAAGGTGATTATGACTTTGAAAAGGTTTCGTATGAATCTCTTACTAACGCATATTGATTCTTTTTATCTTCACTCAGTTGCATAACAATGCCTTATGATTGTCACAGTCGCATTTTGGAGGGAAACATTATAGACAATGTTGTGAAATAAAACAAGGCCACCATTAGAAAACATCAACGATAACGTTCGCTATCGTGTTAAATAATAATTCTGCACGAATTATTCTTGCCTATTCTTGCTTATTTTAAAATATACCCTATATAAGATACCCAAGGAACATTGCTGGTTTTATCGTGGTTTTATAGCATTCTTGAAGTCTAATTCATGCTCTTCAGAACCCTTATAAAACCAAAATTGTTACTTGGGTAATGATGTTGACAATTATTCATCTAGCCGCCACTTGCGCAAGGTTCTACAGTGGACGTTCTGGATATTTCGTTTTTGCAATATTTTCTGTTTGCAATATGCTCCCAAGTATAGCAGTTTAAAAAAGTGGACTTCTTGTGTCAAGTAAAAACCTGTCATTAGTTCTGGACAGAATTTGCAGCGTTAACAGCAGTACGTTTGTTTGTGGTTTCATCAGCATGTTATCCATGCGATGCACTTTTCAATTACAGTAGGCACTGTTTAGACTGCAAATAAAGACTTTTTCTGTTTGCAGATCATACTTATTTTATTCTGGAAAAAAAACCTTACTATAAATCTTGCCATAATGAATATAGAAAGAAAAAAGAGAAAAAAAATCATATTTTCTGAATTTCTGATAAACATATCGCATACTTTAGACTACCATAATCCGCAACAATGTGTTTCATAAGGCTATGTATAGAAGCTCATAAAACTGTGGTATCCAAAACACACCTGATGAAAAAACAACAAGCATAACATTTCATACGGTAAAAGTATGAAATTCAATCCGATTACTTGTGGCCAAATTTCATAAGGTTATTTAATGAACTTCTTAAGGTTTTTTTCACTAGTGTAAGACCAGTAGGTCCCGAACAAATACGATTTTTTGTCTTGGCTCAGTCAGTACTAGCACATCGGTCCCAAGCTCGGTCCCAAGCTTAATGATGCGCCCCTAATAATGAACTCACACGAACAAATATTCTTTCAAAATAACACAGCAAATCAAAACAAAGGCGCAAATATGTACAGCAAGGTGCTGGCTTCAAGATGTGCTTCGGACCAAGGGGTTCTCCAACAGTGAACCAAGTTCATATTGCTAGTTGCATATTGATTGTTGCACACTTAGATTTTTTTACAGAAATCTGTAAAGTTTTATCGAATTCTCAACAGCTGAACGTTCGGTAATCCGATTTTACGGATTTCGGTAAAATTTTACCGAAATCCGTAGAATTCGATTTCCGAACGTTCAGCTGTTGAGAATTCGGTAAAACTTTACAGATTTCTGTAAAAAAAATCTAAGACTCTGACGGACCTTTCAACACTTTCTCTTCACATCTTTCATTCTAGCCAAAAAACATTGTTGTACACTCTTGGTGCCTCATGGTGATGAGCGAACATCTCCTTCTACATCATAATCGTTACTCCTCGCACGGAGAATACATAACATAACAATTAATGTACTTAATTTTAAGTTGTTTGCTTTCTCTGTGCAAGGAAATAGGCTCAGAGAAGTGTTTGTTTACAAATGTTGATAGGCCCTTTTCTATTGTTAATCCAGAATTCTGGAGCAACAATAGAAAAGGGCCTATCAATATTTGTAAACAAACACTTCTGAGCCTATTTCTAGACAAATTAGTCAAAAGGTCGAAAGTAACATTTGTAAACAATGACCTCTAGCGTATTTTTCTGGGATCTGCTTGCTCTCACAACCAAAATAGCACCAGAAACAGATAGAAGGAGTTATTACCTTCCCATCGGTAGTAGATACAGATGTTAGCAACCTGGCATTTCCAAGAAATTTACGTTTTTTGTCATTGTTTACAATTGTCCCTTTCGACCTTTTGAAGATTTTGTCTAGATTTCCTCGCAAAGGCCACCCACGCAAACCAATACCATCATCATGTAGGGAAAGTTTCCCCTACACTCAGCGAAATAAACTTTCGATATTCATAAGATTCCGTTATGATTATTTGCTATAAGAATTCAGTGTGAATTTCATAAATTTATCTTATGAAATATAATGATGTTGAAAAAATAAAAATATGGAGCAACCTGGATTCGAACCTTGAACGATGGGGTTATGGATCCAGTGACTTGCCCAGTAGTATATGTCAACACTTGTAATCAGGAAAGCCTAAAAGCGTACAAGAACAACAACGTGTGAAACAAAATCCATTCATAAGTCGGCCTTATGAAATTCCAAAGCATCGTTCATAAGGCGAACCTTATGAAATTCTTAAGATTATTTGGCTCCGTGTACGCGATGATTCTGTAGGTTTGCGTGTGTAGCCAGCGGCTTACGAGAAAACGGGCTCAGGGGTGTTTGTTTACAAATGTTGATGGGCCCTTTTCTATTGTTGATCCAGAATTATTAATTTTATTTCTCCAATTGGAACACAACCCAAATTGTATGCGACTTCAGAACGCTTCGACTTCGCTGCACCAAACCCCCCGAAAAGAAAACCAAAACATTGAATGTCACTTTCTCCTCGCAAAATATTCCTGTCAATCGCGGTGAAAACTTACGATACGGCCATCGAATTTTGCATCACTATCGAGGGAGGACTCTCAGAATATTATTGTTATTCCAGTGGAAACCGGTGTGAAAACGTTAATTTAAAGCAATTGTAAGTATCCGTTAGTGTGCAAAATAGAAAAATAATTAAGTGACTGGAAAAAACAAGGAAAAGCCTGATTGTGACGATCGCTGACGTAGCAAAACATCAGCTGTGCATTCTCTCTGGGGTTGTAGACACGCAAATTTCTATTGCAGCTGCTGCGAAATAGTTGCACCCGTTGTAGAAAATCTGCATACATCAGCAGAAAGTACCTCGAAAGCAATCCCAGAGTTGCATGCAATGGTGATGAAAATAACACTTTTGAGTTGATTATACCATAGGAGTATGTAAACAAATCGCTGATTGGGATGGGAATCGTGGTGACTAGTTAATGCTGTTTTGCTACAATGTCAATACTTTCATTTTTGCAGGATATCAACCTTCGCAATCAGTGCTGCTGAAAAACTGAAAGTGTGGGAGTTCGACTTTCCTTTCCACAAAGCAATGGATACGCCTGTCTCGGGCAAATCAATACTAAAACACCATGCCTCAGCATAAGAATCAACTTTCAGCCGTGATAAAGGGACGTGGACAGGCGGGTTTCAGTGAGTATGAAGTGTTGAAAATATTCTGTGACGTGTGCGAATCCCTAGCCCAGCTTCATTGCTGCCAGGCGCCTGTCATCTACCGAGACCTGAAAGTGGAAAATGTGGTGCAAAACGATATGGGCCGGTTCATTCTGTCAGAATCAAGTACGGCTACAACCCGTTTTCTCAACCCCGTGGCTCACGGGAAGAAAGCAGTCGAAGAAGAAATTCAGAAGAACACCACTCAAGCCTATCGGGCCCCTGAGATGATCGATCTCAACTCGGGTCACAGCATTACAACCAAGGGCGACATCTGGGCACTTGGTTGTCTATTGTATCGCCTTTGCTTTGGAATGCTACCTTTCGGAGAGAGTTCCAAAGCTATCCTACACTGTCAGTATAACATTCCAGAAAAGTGCAGATATTCTCCGGAACTTTGTCAATTAATACGTTTCCTGCTGGAATCGGATCCTGAGAAGCGTCCCAGCATCTACCAAGTCTGTGAGTTTGCATTTAAAATTTCCGGAAAGGATAATCCACTTAGAATTGCTCGGGAGCGTCAAAAGCCGCATTCCTCGGGCAACAACAACAACAACTGCAGCAGCAGCAGTTTTAATAATTCAGATTATAACGAACGGAAGCATCACCAAATCGTGGGGCCAGCAACGACGGTACCGATAAGTGTTAGCACTAGCGTTGCTCCGCGATCGCGTCCAAAAGGTCAGCACTCGGGAACAGGCAGTGGATTCAATCTGGGACCACCTCCACTGAATCCATCGCCGAAAAATGTTGTGTCTCCTGTACCGGGAGCTGAGGCCGATACCAAGCAATCATGCAGCCAGGAGAAGGCTAGTGCTACGACATTTGTTGCCAATTTTAACGACAATTTCCCTGCGTCCCAACCAAACGCTAAGAGTCCAGCCGCGTTGAATATGGATCTCCAGCATCAGGTAGTAGCCGTCGGAGAACTACAGCAAAATATGGCGGAATCTGGTTTTAGGTACGATTGTTGAAGCTTTGTATTGCGTGTGACATAATGACGACTGTCTTTTTTCCACAGATGTTTTCCACCAGACACCAAAAACCTGCTGATTCCACCGCCGGAATGCTCCGTCTCGAAGGATAAACAGTCTGCCGTTTCGCCGGCGTCGTTGCTTTCGCCATTCGAACCGGAACCACCATCATCGTCATCGTCATCAACCCGACCTCGTCCGACAACGCTGATCCCTGCAGGGCAACATCACTCGAAGTCATCGACTTCATCATCACAGCATCGTCGGCATCATCACGTCTTGAGCAATTCCAACAGTGAGAAATCCCTTGTATCGCCTATTTCCAGTTCGACTTGGAACCCGTTCGGAGTTGCGTCACCATTCAGTCCCAATTCCACACTGATTGAAGATCATCTTTTTGGGGCCGAATTCGATAAACTGCGATTGGAAGGTGGCAGCCAGACGTCCATCGTAACTTCACCCGAAGAGATGAAATCGGAACGTTCCTGGTTGAGAAAACCTCAACACCAACAACGCTTTTCTTTGCCAACATTAACGCAAGCCGCTTCAACTAGCGTTCTGCCGTCATCGACCGTGGAGGCAGTCCCAGAAGAGGATCCATTCGGCTCGGCACCGTTTACTCTACCTAAGCGATTGAAGGATAAGGCCGGTAGATCGTCAAAGTTGACTTCGAAGCTGAGTGAAGTGATTGCTGGAGCGGCAGGTGGTGGAAGTTTATGGCGACATTCAACGGGTGGAGGCAAGGAGAGTTTGATTTCGACGACTCCTGGGGCGGTGAGTGGCGAGAATGGCCGGAACGGCAATGGAGATGAAGGAGTGGACAAATCAGCACTGTTGGGAATCAAGCTGGATGATTTGATCAGTGGTGGAGACAAGGGGTCACCGAATTTCATAAAGCTACCGTTGGACGACAGGAACAAGTACGAAAAGTTGAACTCGAATGATGTGACATCCGACGACAGTGATTCGGAGTTTTATCCGGATTCGGCTGGAGGTATCAAGAAGCAAAGCTTTAAGCAGTTTGTAGAGAATAATATACCGGAGAAGCTGCAGGCGGTGTACCATAAAGTGGATAAGGGGCAGATTAAGAACGTGCCGATTGTGAAGAAACTGCGTGGCAAGGTTGAAACAAAGAAGGGTCAGCCAAAGGTCGGTAGGTCCAAAGATAAGCAGCATGCGAAGAAATCGGTTGCAGAACACGAAAACAAGGAAGGAGAATCGGATGATTCCATTGGATCGGCTAGTGATTTGAGGGCAAACGACGACTTTCCCGATGGAGATGAGGGGGAGATTGGTAAAACTGTGGCCGGCAAACCTACTAAAAAACTCAACCGTATGACTTTTGGTGACGGTAGCGTGGATGATTGTATTAGCGAAAGTATTAAGACCTGTGGATCAAGTGCCTATCACGCCGAGTGTGAAAGCGTTACCACCAACGAAGATAACTCCAGTCGAATCGTTACAAGAGTACGGGTAAAGAAACGAGAACACGATTCCAAGCATAGCGTCATCGATGAGGATGATTCCGGGGAAGAAGATATGTTACAGGGCGACAAGCCGCTTCTGTTGGATGACGAGTTGGATTACGAATCCGCACCCGAAAACAACACCAGCGGCGAGGAGGTACTTATGGACCCATTTACACCGGATTCTTTGCCGGACGAATCGGAAAAGTTAACAGAGGAGGATGAAATTGATTTGGATCCTTTCGCTATGGCTCCGTTTAAGAAACCGGCAGTTCCCAAGCGCAATAGTATTAAATATATGCCCAACGTGAATCCTATCCCGGAAAACTGTCCAACCATCCCGGCACCGACGCTCCCGCCGCCTCCACCACCACCCGTGGACAATTTCTGTACTTCAACTCCCATCAAGCCTGCTAGATCTCAACCGGAACCCATAGATCCACCACAACTGCCACCAGTTCCTCCTATTACTACCCCAGACTTGGTACCGTTTCAGGACAGATCTCCAAATGCCCGATCCGATTTTTTCGGTTTGGAACCGTTTCCTCCACTTGTGTTATCTCCACCCATACCCGTTGCCCGACATGTCCCCGAGGCAAAACCAATTCCAGCGGTTACAGTTCCACCGGGTTCAGTCGCACTGACGCACATCATTCCAAATGCAATGGCAGCTCTACCTATGGTAATTCCGTTGGAAACGGCACCGCCACCAATTCTCCCGAAGCCAAATCAAAATCAACCCATGAACGCCCGATCGTCCTACATGAACTTCGGTCAAATTCCTACGCAAAGCGTCATCAACAGCTTTTCCCCGGACAACAACTATGTCGATTTTCACGCAGATTACGAAGACGATGATGATGCCCGGAAGTTGAAATCGGATGATTACGACGATAGTAGCGACACGGTTGTGAAAAGTTCCTCGAAAACCGGTGGGTTCCTGAGCAAGAAGGAGAAGGTGAAATACAATTCACTAAAGGATCACAAAACGCCAACGAGTAAGGACGACTCGGGTAACATGATGCTAAGTGGTTCCGGATCCGTTGGAAATCATACATCCATTATTCCAGTAAAGCTTAGTCAAAAGGTTAAGGTTAACGTAGGCGGTTACAAAAAAGTGTCCGCCAAGGTTAGTAAGAAGGAAAAATCCAACGGCAGTGCCGGAGCAGACCGTTACGAAGAGAACAGCACAAAGTCAGCCAAAGCTTGTAAGCAGATGGGCTTCAGCAACATGAGCTTTGAGGACTTTCCGTCGGACGAAGCCCTGGAGGAGGACCGGGCCGGGCCCACCGCCAAACGGCATGGACCGTTCGAAGTGATTCGAAACGATCGAGCCCTGCTGGAGGCGGAGAAGAAGTTTGGTTCGCTGAAACGGCGAAGTAACCCCTTCTCATGATTGTATGCCTTGGAATCTCAGAAGCGAAAGAAGTGAACGATGATGCAGCTAGTATGGTGAGTACTAGTATTTAGTACATATTTTACGAAATTATTCATTAAAGCTAGATACAGACCGAATCTCCGAATGTAGATGGACTTGAAAACGGGTTCATAGGCGATGAGGGGTTCGGTAGATTCTAGTTAGCTTGGAGCGACTTTACGATGTTGAAAACTGCAGCAAGTGTCTATGTGTGACATTGATGAAAGGATTGACTTATGCTTATGTAACGAATCCAGATCTTTGGAAGATTCGAAGAAAATCATTTGAATGATAACTTGCGTGAATTTCCCAGGAAGTATAGAAATCCGATAATCTGAGTGTTTTAACAAAGACCTGTTTAAGAACGGTTAAAATGAGATATCTTTTATGGCTCTAGTTAGCTTCTCTCCTGTTCAATTCGGTAGCGCATGAATTCGAATCCGGTTTATAGTGTCACACTTTCGCCACAGGCAGTTTTTTTTTTTCATTCAAAATCAAAGTACTGTTAGCATTTGCATTTATTGAATAACGCAGAGCTACGGAGTCGAAGAATAAAAACAAGTCGAACAGGAACAAGAACGTTTATTCAGAAATAGCTTGATAACACGTCTTCATCGATTGGTAGTTGGATTAGGAGTAAAGAATGAAAAATAACTAACAACTCTCGTTACTAGTTTCCAGGAAATCGTAACTAGGTGCGTTGCAAGGTTGTTTGATGGGGTTCTTGATTGCTTCGTTATTCAACACCCCCTCTCAATCAGTAACTCCAAATCTTGATCGTAAATCTTGAAACCGTACAGTGTCCAAGGATTTTGTAAAGATATCAGCTTCCTGATCTGCAATTCCGATGGGTTCAATTCTTATGGTTCCCGCAGCAACATGATCCCTCAAGAAATGATGCTTGATATCAATATGCTTCACTCTTCTCGATTCCATGTTCTTGGCCAGTCCGATACAGCCACGATTATCTTCAAAAATAGGTACTGCTTCAGTCTTGGATTTGCAGTTTAGATCTTCCAACAGTCCACTCAACCAAATTGCTTCACTAACTACAGAGCTAAGAGCCACATATTCAGCTTCACTTGAGGAGGTTGATACAGTTTCTTGCTTCCTGCTTGCCCATGAAACAGTTGATCCAATAATCTTGAAGATGAAGCCAGTAACAGATTTCCTGTCTTCTTGATCTGATGCCCAATCTGCATCCCCAAATCCAATTAACGGTGCTGTAGATTCATCTCGCTTGAAGAGCAAACCCAAATCTGTAGTGCCTTTTAAATACCTCGTTACAACTAGCTACAAGGCCTGCCAATGATGATCCACTGGAGTTTGTTGATAGCGCCCTAGGTAACTTATGGGATAGCACAGATCGGGTCGGACACACAGCATCTGATACATCAAGCTTCTCAGGAGTTCTCTGTAGGGTTCTTGAGTTTTATTTCCATCTCTGCTCAACTGTAGGTGTTTTCATCGTGTTGCAGTCCGCCATGCCAAATCTGTCCAGAATCTTCTGAGCGTTGGCTTGTTGCGAAAGCTTCAATGTTCCCCGTTGTTGGTTGTAATAAAAACGTATTCCCAGGAAAAATTTCACCTCGCCACAATCTGACGTTTCAAATTCTCGGCACAACTGTTGCTTCAACCTTTTGATACTGTGTATGTTTCTTCCGATGATAAGCAGATCATCCACATACACCACTAAGAAGAATTCATCGCCGTGTTTTGTGGACGTATACAGGCAATAGTCCCGTTTTGATCTTGAGAATCCAAGCTTCAATAACACCGCATTGAACTTTCCATTCCAGCAACGTGGGGATTGCTTGAGTCCGTAGAGTGACTTGAGCAGCTTGCAAACAGTTCCAGGTGCTGCCTTGATTCCATCAGGTACCTCCATGTACAGTTCTTCCTTCAAGTCGCCATGGAGGAAGGCCGTTTTCACATCCATTTGATGCAGATGGAAACCGTATCGTACAGCAACAGCAAATACTACACGAACCGTGGCTAGGCGGGCCACTGGAGCGAAAGTTTCTGCATAGTCGATGCCGGCGCGCTGCAGGAAACCTTTCACCACTAATCTTGCTTTGTGACGCACACGTTGGCCACACTCGTTCTCCTTCACACAGAATACCCACTTCGATTTCAAGGTCTTGACACCTGAGGGTCGATTTACGAGTTGCCAAACATCATTGGATTCCATCGATTTGAGCTCATCCTTCACAGCTTTCCACCAGAGATTACGATCGGTGAGAGCTTCAATATCGTCGATACACTGAGGAAAATCTAAGGAAGGTGAAGAGCCAACAGCAGTTGATTCAAAACTAGTTAATTAGTCCAGTAACTTACCCGGAAACCTGCGCTCCCGTTCGCTGCGCCTCGTGGACGATTCATTCGAATTACTATCCCGTTCTTGTTGCGGTTGAAGAGGATTTACTTCCTGTTCTTCTGTCGTGCCAGCTTCGAATCCATGTTCGTCTTCTTCCAAACCATGTTCATCTTCCCCTCTTGATCGGACGAAGTCAGGATCATCAAAGGTATTTCTTCATGGTCGTTACAATCCGACGCATACGGATAGCTGGCTTCGTTGAATTTTACAACCCGCGCAATGACGAATTTTCGAAAAGTCCGGTCCCATAGGCGATATCCATTGGCGGTATATCCTATCATTATCAGTTCTCGACTTTTCGCATCCAGTTTTTTACGATGTTGGCTCAGGATCCATGCGAAAGCTTTACAATCGAAAACCTTCAGTTTTTCCAAGTTTGGTTTCTTCTTTGTCCAGCATTCCGCTGGCGTAAGATTCTTCGAAAGAGCAGCTGTAGGGCTTCTGTTAAGTAAGAACGTAGCTGATAGAACTGCCTCTCCCCACATTGTTTTTGGTATCTTCGAGTCAACAAGCGTAGTCCGGACTTTCTCCACCAAGGTTCGGTTGAACCTCTCCGCGACTCCGTTTTGTTGGGGAGTGTTCGGAGCAGTACTCATGGCGATGAAGTGCTTGCCTACCATTTTCAACACCAATAAATTTATCCGCATTGTATAAAAGGCATTTTGCCAATAAACCCCTTCAGAGTCTGGTCTCGATGCATACGCCAGAAAGAGTTTCGAAAATGGTTGGTTTACCTGTAATGTAATATACTATTACAAATCAACAAATCCCTGTCAAGATAAAACAGCTTAGCTTGTTAAAGATACGTTTCCGCATCTACAGTGGCTGCTATCTGCTCCATGTCGCCACTAGTTATTAATTTTCGAATACGATTTAGATTTTAAGTTAACTTCCGAAGCGCAAATTGTTTTTGTCAGTTATCTGACCCATTTTATATTATTGGAAAAATAATATGTCTCAAAATTGAGCTTGGCGCAGTTCTCTTGCGTTTTGAATAACAATAGATCGAATTCATACAATACGATTACTCAGCGTTTGACGTTTTAGATATATTTATAAAATTGAGGAGATACTCAACATTGGGTAAGCTCGAATGAGCGTGTATGTGAGAATAATATGACAGCTGGGAATAGACTATATTAGGCTTTTTGACGTTTAATCACCTTTCTCTTTCTAGCACATGCAGAGGAATGATGGTTTGTTTTCCTCCAAAAGATTTTCCTTCCTACTTGCACTCCTTTGTTTTAAATGGCGCTGTAGTGTGCGTGCGTTCAAGGTCACTTAGCCTAATGCCATGTTCAGTCTACGGAGTTGTAACTATAGACACTCAAGTAATAGACCGGATATAGGCCGCCATGTTGTATCCAAAACGAACATTTCCCATACGATTTGACAGTTGTTTTGGATACATCCATTGTGCCAGAATCATGTTGTCCGGTCTATTACTTGAGTGTCTATAGTTGTAACATGATACAAGACTATCTTGATAACGTTTTTCGTGTTGATAATTTTTATAACACCCTTGTATTATGTTACAACTCCGTAGTCTGAACAAGGCATTACCTTGTTTTCAAGGTACTTTGGTCTTCACTCTGAAATTGTTTTAATCAACAATACTTTGAAAAGTACACATTTTTATCATTCACGCCGTTTACATGTAGCTTAGTATAAAAACTATGCTAAAGTCCCATAAACTTTAAACTGGTCCATGTTGTGTGAGAGAGCTTCAAATAGTATTATTGCCCCTTATTAAACGCGATCATGTTGTCATTTCCATGTCCCAACTTTTCGTAAACGCTCGTAAAAAAATGCTGGTTTGTGTTCAGTGCGATATTTTTTTCCAACCAATTAATGCGCTTTCTGCGCATATTTACCGATTTTTGGCGGTTTCGAAACGGTGGTCTAAATTCATCAAGTAACAGCTCCCGACCGGCAGTAAATTGGACCTCTCTTTCTGCTTGGTGAATGATGGTACATTAACACTCAGAAAGAGCGCTCCGATTGGTTTACATTATAGACACTGTATATAGACCGGACAATGCAAAATCATACAATCTGCCAACCCTGAAAAATGTCATAAATTTGAGCAACTGATCTGGCACCCCTTGTATTTGTACAAACTTGAAGTAAACAGCGCAATAGGCTAAAAATAATATTCGGTTTTGATGTTGGTAGTTTGTTTTGATTCCGTTTGAAGATTTTCATTAAAAAGCATAGCGAAAAGTGCCGTGTAAAAAATGAACATTTACTGAATATGGAAGTAGAAAATCCCTTATTTGTTCATAATTTCCTTTTGTCAAAAAGATACTTGCTCCTTTAAAGTGAATAAAAGGTTGACAGTCCGTTTGGCTGCATTTTTTGACAGGTCGTTTGGCTGCATAAGACAACTGTTGTCCGGTCTATATACAGTGTCTATAGTTTACACTGCCGTTATAAGCATAACTGTCCCATGTATATAGGGAAACCCATAGAACATGGGACAATTATGCGTAGAACGGCAGTACATCTGTTGATAACATCAGTATAACCAACAATCAATATGCAACTAGCGATTTGAAATTGGTTCACTGTTGTAGAACCCCTTGGTCCGAAGTACACCTTGAAGCCAGCACCTAGCTTTGCATATTCGCGCCTTTGTTTTGATTTGCTGTGTTGTTTTGAAAGAATATTTGAGAGTGTGTTCGTGTGAGTTCATTATAAGGGGCGCATTATTGAGCTTGGGACCGATGTGCTAGTACTGACTGAGTCAAGAAAAAAATCGTTTTTGTATGGGACCTACTGGTCTTAGAGTTAGTCTATGGAATAACTAATGATATTTGGCATGCTCAACGTTCCTATATGCCCAAGTTCCAAATTTTTAACCCGAAAGATCGTCCCGAACACATCAGAGAATAATCCGCTCGATCAGATCATTAGTAGGTCAATCGGTATTTAAAAGAAGTGACAGATTAGAGACATTTTGATGTTCTTAGTTTGGGGCTAAATATTCGACAAAACAAAAACAAATCCGTGTCGGGAAAGCATTTTATTCTTGGTTTTAAATAAATTAAAATTAAACTACGAACTCATATCTGAACATTATACTACACCGCATATATTTCAAGTTTATACTAAGCGAGTATAGCTGTCATTCATACAAAGATACGCATCAACCCAGGCGAATATCAATTTAGAATGAACTTTAAACTAATTAGTTTAGATTTTTTCTGATTGTTTGTTTGCACCTCGAGGGAGCGGCATAAGCATAATAAGACCCGTCAACCCGTTAACTGGGGGGTGCTCATTCGCAAAGGACCGTTTTTAACTTTTGAATACACCACTGAAATGAAAAAAAAATATTGAACCAACTAAATTAGGATCATTGGCTCTGCAAATTCGCGATCACCGCATTATCTTAATTTAACGCTTAACGCTCCGGAAATTTTATGCAAACCCGAAATGGAAGGATCAATGGATCCTGCGTCCCCGTGTTTTGGAGGGTTTGGCCGCAGACAGACGTTCGACTTCATCTCATTTACAGGGTGCGGTAGAAAATAATGCGATAATTTGTTCTATTTCTTTCAAATCCCATTTTCAACTAATTCAAGCCATAATATCAACATTTTCGAGTGCAGTTATCTTTATATAAGTTTTGGGTTACTTCTTTCGAATTTTTCTTGCTCTGAATTCGAATCAATCACCTATCAGTAGCCCTCAGACCAATCAGGCTAGTCGCCTAGGATCTGACAGTGGAGAACTAATGATCCGTGCTAGACTCTTGGATTTAGATCTTTCAGAATTCAGATCGTCAGGCTAGTCTCCTAGGATCTGACAATGGAAACTGATTGATTTATCTCGGAGACAAAGTATAATGAACAACCTCGGATTAACTACGAGTCAATCGCTTATCAGTAGCCCTCAGACCAATCAGGCTAGTCGCCTAGGATCTGACAGTGGAGAACTAATGATCCGCGTCGGACTCTTCAAATCAAACCTTTCAGATTTCAGGCCGTCAGGCTAGTCTCCTAGGATCTGACAGTGGAAACAGATTGATTTGTTTTAATGTTAGGTTGTAGGAAAGGCCTTCGAAAAAGTAACACGACTAATCCGTTTGGTGGTCCGTATACAAGTCACGTTCTTTATTCAAAACATTTTTCTTTTATACAATTTTTGAATTCTTAAACACTAACTTATCGCTAAAGAGTAACAGAGATAGATAAAAACGCGTGTGATCGTTCTAACATATTTTCCTATCTCAGTCGTTCCAGTATTTACATTCCTTTGGTCTCTACTAGTCCAATCCTGCATAGTCCCTATTTTGACAATCTTGCCTTTGTTTATATAACAATCTTTGCTAGAGCGTTCGATCGTAAAACTTGCATTGGGAACGCTCCTATTCCAGACCAGTAAGAGAACGATCAGATGAGTTTTCCCGTTTTTCTTTTTCTCCTAAAGACCCCGCACGGCTCAATGCATTTGTTTACACTCTAACAGCCGACTCGTACCGAGCGCAGATGCGCGCGCCTTCTTGTGCATTTCCTACGCTTACGCACCACGTTTTGTGATAAGAGTGAACCGAGAATTTTCAATCTAATTTACGACCTGCGGAGGGAGCGTGGTGGCATTTTTTAACTGTCTATCGCCTTTCTCTCCCTTCGCGGGTTTTGAAAGTACAAGAGGTCAGTGCTATATACATATATTTATCGTTATCAAATATTATTGTGGGCCATGCGTGTGGCGATTAAAATATTTGGTGTGAAATTTGATGTTGTGTTTGCTAATCAATGATACAATTATTGTAGTTTAGATTAAACATTGTCGCGTTCGTAACACCGCCCCTCGTAAAACTACTGGTTTTACAATAATTGATACGCGACCTTTGTTCGTAATTTTTGTCATTCAGTTGAACCAGAAGCTTGGGGTTTTCAATGTAATAGTAGTTGAATATAATGTTTGAAATGTATTATATAATTCTTCCTAAAAACCTTTTATGCCGCACAATGCTGTTGAGTATAATAATTCTAAAGGCACATTGAAACAAATTTATAATTTCTACTTGTTGTAGCACAATAATTCATGCTTCACGTATATTAAATCAGTTAAATAATAAGGTTCATAATTGTTTATATTATAAATTTACCTTACAAACACTTTTTGTAGTATTACAAATGATTATATATTGTTTGGATAATGTGAATCCGAAATGAAAGGATTGATATATTATGCAATTTTAAATTTTCATCATTTTACATATTTGATTTCAATAGCTTGTAACTACAATTGACAATAGATAAATTCCATTTGATTACGAATATTCAAATTATGTAACTTAACACTGTTGCTTACGTACACTGTTCCCTAAATTGGGATAGATGCATACTCCAACTTGAGTCCGATGTTGTTGTTCTTTGTTGTCTTCAACGATGACGTCGGCACTTGGATCTGGCTTTAGGGCGGTTCCTTCAGCTTCGTTGTCTTTTTCTTCCCATTGTTTCATAACGTTGCGATGAGAGAGCAAGTTTGTCAGCGAGTCCCAGAATGAAGCGAGCAACTGCCATCCGAAACCATAAATATCGTACAGTATCCTTCCATGAATAAACGTATCGATGATAAACTTGACGATTCGGCAAAACATATATATTCCGATGGCGGTTGATGTCACATTACCTATCCAGTTTGACCATGATATGAACTTGGACCAGTATCTGTTGAAAACGTTATGGATGATTTTCTCTGATACCAGCGTCTCGAAACTGAATCCTTGAAGATCTGGTTGACGTCCGGATATTAGTTTGTGTAGTACCGATGTGGCTATCCTTCGATCACCTTGTTCATAGATCATGTTTTTCATCTTGTCCAGGCTTTCAGCGTCATATACTCCACTTTGCATAAGATTTGGTAGGTGGGTATACGACCATCTTGTTATGATATCTGTCGTAAGTCTTTGCGGTGGGGTTGACTCTCTTAACCGTTGATCTGTTGTGTACCACCTGCCTCCAATTGTAAACTTGGCTGGAAGTAATGGTGTACAATCAATTTCTGTTCCTCTCAATTGTAATATGCGCGTAACTGGCGCCATGAACATCGATCTGTTGTTATATTTAACTGGTATCTCCTGGTAACAGTCTATTTTACTTTCGTATGTTACGAAAACCGGTTTGCACTGTATGATGTAGAGTACTTCTGCTGCTACAATCGCCGTATAACCAGAACGTTTTACTATATTCGATACAAACTCCCTCGGTTTACTCTGGCCAACGTTAATTTGGTTTCAAGTAATGCTTTGTCTATTTTACACATCTCCGTCATAACTGTAGTGTAAACTTCGTTCAACCTCTGTCCAAGGTGGCTTTCAACTAGCGTTATTTTTGAATTGAAATATGTAAAGAGATCGAGATTTCGCCCGTCACTCGCTTTTCTTGTGAAGGAGATTTATATCCTTGAGTTCTAAAATGAAGATTCTAGGATGGTCAGTGATATATCCGTCGAATCCGCATAATTGGGTCTTATCCTTGGCTCTTATCGAGAACAAGTTCTTGTCTGATATTAAGGTATAGACAGCATTTGAGTCCGAT